>BQNB010167924.1:0-13943 GCA_026074375.1 Tanacetum coccineum
TCAGGACCTAAGGATCTTATCTGACCATTCCACCAAGTCAAAGCAGCCCCTAACAGCGTGCAGGTGGCAAACTTAACCTTATTTTCAATAGCACAACCACTGATATTGAAAACTTATTCCATCTTCTCGATCCACCGAGTTAAACCGACCACGAATTCAGTTCCTTTAAAGTTCGAAGGTTGACATTTCATGAAGTAAGCGTAGAAACAAAGGCGCGCATTTTGCACATTCCTTCGGTTATCCCCGTGTGAATTGTGGCTTCCATCTCCATTAGTGGAGTTTCACAGAAGAGCTTGATCAATCATAGCTTGGATGGATTATGGAGTCATGTTGTTTGGGTTGGTGTTGTTAGGAGGGGTATTCGGTCCTCGTCTTGTCGCAGGTGCCATGATTCGTCTAAATCACAAGAGACAAAACGTGAGGTCATAATCATGACAAGATATACAATAATTTACAGATGAGACAACAATACAAGAGAGGTATATAGTACAACATAACACATCTATTTCATTCATAACTTGGAAAATTTTATATGAAATAGTTTTTTGTACACAAAATATAATACAAAAGATCTAAGGCTATGATAGCGGGGAGAACCCCTAATACTTATCATGCCTGAACAACAGCCTAGCAGAATAAAATGACATAAACCACTAGATGTGACTATCAGCATCCCTAATAGCCTCCTGGTGATCTGGAGCTCTAGCATCTGATCCTGGCTATCTAGCTCTTCTATGCTGCCCTCGCAGTGCTAACAACTCGGCCTGCATGTCGCCCATCTCTCGCCTCATGTCTCTCATCACTCGGAGAGTCTCTGCTATCTGTGCCTGACACCTACGACCAGTATCTCGAAGCTCTGCCATCTCAGCCTGCTGCATCTAGAAGCGAGTCTCATGTACCTGGTGATGTGTCTGAATAAGAGTACCCTACAACTGTAGTTATGTCTGATGTGCATGGAGCTGAAACTCATGTGCATATACCTGCTCACGGTGGGTCTGAAGCTCAAAATGGACCGCCTGGCTCAATCCTATCGTATGAGCCTAAGCCTCTCGGGAAGCATAGGCCTCCTCATCTATAATCTGTATGGTATCCTGATGAGCTATCCTATCCTCCATAAGCAAATCAACTCGCTGCGAGTCTATGGTGACTCGCTGTGATATGCGAGTCCTACCCTCCTGAGCATCCTCTAATAGAGAATATAAGTCCTGTGTATCATGCTCATGAAGCTCAGCAAGCTCTGTAAACCTAGTATTGACCTCTCCCAAGGTCATAGGTGCTATCTCAGGAACTGCCTCGGCCGGATCTACCCAAGTATCCCTAATACCATACCCAAACTCAATAATCCCCTGTCATCTCGCTTCAGCATCCACGGTGCTGACAAACCCATAATCTATCCCTCAACCTCCGATAGGTCTAGCAGTAGAACTCTCCCCGATCTCATACCTGGGGCCTAGAGTAGACAAACACAACCTCTTGCGAGGTGGCAACTCGGACTCAAGAACATCGTCCCTACGGTCAACAGGTGGTGCTATGTATAGAGACGGTGGTAGTGGAGGTGATGGCAATGCGGCAGTAACCGCATCAATTAGGGCCTGAGTAGAGGCTATCCTGAGTGTCTGGGTTTGGGTTGGACACTCAGATGATGGTAGTAATGGTGATGGCACAAGTGGTGGTGATGAATGTGCAGATGAGGCCGTGCACCTATCAAGGCGCTCCCCTGCAGAGGGTGGTGATAGTGAGATAGGTGGTGATGGTGATGGAGTAGGCATAGCTAGAAGTCTCTTAACCTCTGCCTCTGGTGGAAGGGATATGGAAGCCTGAAGCCGGACAGTAATCCTAGCTCCAGTAGTAGCAATGTCAGTGGAGGGTGGTGGTATAACAGGCTCTGTTCCCTCAGGTGGGGAAACAGGCTCAACAGTAGGTACAACAACAGTGGAGTCGGTCGGAGCTAAGTGCTCCTCCTCCTCCTTATCTTCATCCTCTTCATCCTCATCATCGGCGTCATCCCCGGATGAATTGTCGTCATCATCATCTCCATCCTCTCCCCCATCCGTGGGATAGTCAACCGGACTATCCTCGGTCTTATCATCCTCATACTCTTCTGGATCCTCTTCTGGATCCGACTTAACAACATATCCTGGTGACTCAGCAGTAGGTGAATTAACAGGAGGTAATGGCTGCTCCTTAACCGGAAACTCATGCTCATCCTCTAATGGTATATACTCAGGGTATATAGGCTCTGGTACGTAGTCAGGATCATGTGGCTGTATGAACATAGGCTTACGCTCATCCTCTCACCTTGTGGTATCTTAGGGTGAGTGTTTTTGGGCTCCTCGGAGTCAGGTATGTAATCCGGTGATGGTGGGGCTACCAGCTGCATGGGGAGTCCATCGTATCCTAATACGATGACTCGTGGAGAACCACCGTCAGATATCTCCTCATCGCCTCCCCATAAGACTCTGCCTGGCTCAGAGTCGGTGTAGACGAAAGTGTAGGTAACCGCAGATGATGCAGAAGACATGGCTGCTTCAAAGAGCAAAAATAACTTATAAAAGTATTACTTATAAGACTCTTATAGTAATATACGTAGTATAATTTATATATGCGTATATCAATCACGCAAGCACTTAGTAAACTACTAATGCTAAAACAGTGTATGTCATGTAAGCATGTATGCTAGATTGCAAACAAGTAATGTTTGTGTGTCCCGTGCAAACCCTATTTGTAAATGCAGTGTTTGAAAATGCTTATATTCCAGACAAAATCTTTTGACATAGTTCTCTATAACCTTGGCTCTTGATACCAATCTGTAACACCCCCAAATCTGGGTTGCAGCGGAATGTTGAATATCCGAGGGCGTTACTTCATAGATCAATAGCACAAGATATGAGAACGACCACTAAACGTGTCGTTTTAAAAAGATACATTGGATTAACAAAATACTTGTTCATTACATAAGCTCATGGCTTCAAATTGTTCGACAATATAAGTAAAGATTTCGGTTTATAACAAATGTTCCCAAAATGTAATACGACCCAATCTTTAGTATTGACTCTCTTCAAAGAATGACCCCCAATGTATCTGGGCACCTCGTGCCTTATTGACCTGAGAAAACATGCTTAAAATGTCAACATAAAGTTGGTGAATTCATAGGTTTATGTAAATCAATTGTAGGACCGCAAGATTTCCAAGTGTATGATTAAGCAACAGATGCAAACATCATAAAAAGTAATTACGTTTTCCTAAGCTCATGACACTGAAGCTCGACATGTATGAATGCAATAAATTGCCAATAATGCCCGTGAATGATGTTCTAACCCGCAACATCCCAAATCCGACATGGTATACGTTTGTTGTCCGGCAAACCGGCACAGTGAGCGCTACTCACCCAAACGGGGATGTCAATCCCAAATAGATCTATTTATAACATTCGCGCTCACAATCTAGTAATTGACAGTTCATGATAATGGGCTCAGTGGGTTATCGCTACTTAGGCAAACACGTAATCATCACTAATATCATGTAATAAAATGTACACTTGCAGTCCAAAATGAAACAAAGCATAAGTCAGTCTACAGAGAGCGCGTCCTCGAACCTATATAGTATTATATCGGCTCTATTTATACACATTAATTGTAACATCTATTGTGAGGAGACTTAGAGATGAACTCTACACTCTTAGGAAGAATATCTGTCTCTCTCTGAGAAGACAATGCACTAGCCAGATAGTCGCCGAGACGCTATCATGAGAATCACTCACCTTTGCGTCAAATACCTAAGTAAAAACGCCGTATTCGTAGTCACGTTATTAAAGTAGTCTACAGCTACACAAGTACTCTCTCATCTACTTCTTCAGGGAACTCTGTATAGAATTAAATTGCTCACACGAACTTCATAACATCACATAGGATACTAGTCACTACTAATCATTAGGATGCGCGTTGCATCTATGCATATGAAGTTTGCTCTGGTATCCTAATGTGAGCGTACACACACACGTTGAGTTGGTTCACAGTATAGGTGACGAGAGAGAATCACAGGATTTGATAATTTATTCGTGAACTTCACTGTCACACTAATCACGTATAGTCAATCATGGAACATTAACTTAGCTCCATGAGTATCGGTATCATTTAGTTATAAGCGGTATACAGTTAACTTTGTATAGTATCAGAATATAATTTCGTCCGTAGATACACTGTACTTCTAGTGCAGTCAGAGGTCTCAATTCACTCTTCTCGTATATATCACTCTAATAATGAGACGCGTGCATTTTACTGATGCTATCACTATTGAATTACCAAAAAGTCCACTAGTTTTATGTAAAATAGGTATTGTACACTTTACAGACCCCTTAAGTTTTCACTTGTACATATTTAGTCCTTTAATTTACAAAGTTACACTTTAGGTCCTTATATGTTTCTAATAGTCCCTAAAGTTTCAGAATGACCAAAAACAGTCCCTAGACTCTTCAAAAATAGATTTTGACAGTTTTAACCCTTAAGTTTGCAAATTTACACTTTTAGTCCCTTAACTTGTAAAAATCGCATTTTAACATGCAATTAAGACTCTACCACAAGATTGACAATTGGGCTTTCATTAAAGTTTCCACATATAGCCATTTAAGCTAGGGTCAGCTTAATAAGCTTAGGAATGAGAGTATTTATCATGGCTTAGTTGGACCTTATTGAGGCCCTTCAAAGGTCCTAGCAGCATTTAAAAGGTCCAATTAAGATTTTTCAAAAGCATAAAAGCCCTTTTTAAGTCCATTTAAAACCCACTGAATCTGTGTTTTGGCGCCTATGGAAAAACTAGTACACTCTGCGTAGAGCTTACATTTGAGCTTCTATTCAAGCTTATTGGGCTAACCAAGCCCAATAAGCTTTCATCACACAAGCTCTTGCACAACGTCTACTACCTCCGCCTAAGCATTGATATACACACCAGCCACTACCACACAATCTCGAGTTGGAGCTATAGAAGTGGTGCACGATGTAAACAATGAGCTTTCCTCTATGCAAGCAGAGTTGAAATCGTAGAGATTAACTTGAGATCTTCCTTATCTGGAACCTGCGCTTTTTGAGAAGACCTAACTCTCACACACTAGAGGTAGCCAACGGATTGCCTATGACGTGAGCGTCTCTCATCCACGAACACGTGTAGTGCAAACAGCTGACCCAGCAGGGAGCACAGTGTCATAGGCTCTCAGTGAGACGCTGGCATTTGAAAGTCCCCATTGTATCACACTTCTGTCTCTTAGAGTCTTAATACGCAGTTCAAAGATCTGTGTAATTGTATTCTAGCCAAGTTAAGACTAAAATGTAAATTTGCAAACTTAAGGTTAAAATTGTCAAAAACCTTATTTTTAATGGCAGCACGTACAGGGTAGGACTGTGAGAGAATTTTATAAGACATGTTAATGATTGGGTGTGGGTGGGGGTGTCACAACTTAAACTTTAGGACTGCTTTCACGTAAACTCTCATAAATAAGGACCTAATGTGTCACTTTGATAAGAGTTGCAAGAGATACTAATTCATAAGTAGATAACGAAGTGAAATCTATTAGAGGTGTCGTCACAGATGTGAATCAATCTGACGCTCTGTTTCATCACATCTAGAAGAGAGAACTATCTTCATGAGAGTACAATTATAGAAAACCGAAGGTATTTTACAGCCTACATAAACGTGTGAAGATAGATGCTATAAAACACACTTAAAACATAATCGAGAGAACGCGTGCTACGTATCAATAATCGTGTCTTAAAAAACAAGTTAGTACCTTACAAACTTCAATAAAATACTCGAATACACACTTACACATAATAGAGACAATTGTAAGAACACAGTGAGTTATCTCAGGACACTGTGTATGAGAAGACACAACAGTATAGCCTTCGCCTAAAGATATCGCATGCACTAGACGATTCACAAACTCCTCATTAACTCTACATGATCACACGGGCTCACACACTAATTCTCTAAGATTATCCATAAGAGTATACATATCCTGATCAATTTAGTTACACAAGTTTATCATCTCACAAGATTCAAGTCACTCTCATAACTAAATTAGTATCACACAAGAAGGGGCGCGAGTGTCTCTACCAGTAATGGATAATATGATGCGACCGCTGCATTATCTCAGAACACGTGGACATATCAAGTCTAAACTCTATTTTCTGAGGACCTATTTACGAGCACTCTAGTGTGAGATTCATAGCCCCATGATTACAATACTTAATGATTTTACACAGTGTTGGGTGAGAACATGCTTTGTTTTACAAATTGGACGCAAGTGTACATTTTATACAATGATTACGTGTTTGCCTAAGTAGCGATAACCCACTGAGCCCTTTATCATGAACTGTCAATCACAGATTTGTGATCGCGAATGTTTATAAATAAGTCTATTTGGATTGACTCCCCGTTTGTGAGTAGCGCTCACTTGCCGTGCCCCCCCGGGGACAACAAACGTATACCATGTCGGATTTGGGATGTTGTGGGTTAGAACATCATTCACGGGCATTATTGGCAATTTATTGCATTCATACACGTCGAGCTTCAGTGTCATGAGCTTAGGAAAACGTAATTACTTTTTATGATGTTTGCATCTGTTGCTTAATCATACACTTGGAAATCTTGCGGTCCTACTATTGATTTACATAAACCTATGAATTCACCAACTTTATGTTGACGTTTCAAGCATGTTTTCTAAGGTTATAGGCCACGAGGGCTCATATACATAGGGGGTCCTCTTTGGAAGAGTCATACTAAAGATTTTGGGCTATTACATTTTGGGAACATTAGTTATAACCTCTAAATCTTTACTTTATATGGTTGAAAAATTTGAAGCCATGAGCTTATGTAATGAACAAGTATTTTGTTAATCCAATGTATCTTTTTAAAACGACACGTTTAGTGGTCGTTCTCATATCTTGTGCTATTGATCTATGAAGTAACGCCCTCGGATATTCAACATTCCGCTGCTACCCAGATTTGGGGGTGTTACACTGCGAATTCGTGTATTGGTATTATCTGCTAATTCGGAGACCAAGGGCTCCCTGTGGAATACAAAGGATACAATCTTTGCAAATTCAAAGGCACTAATATTTGCAAATTCGATGATAACATAACAATGCAAATTCAGAAAGTTCAAAAGATTTGAATTCTATGTCGAGATTTCAAGTGTTTTTCTACCTTAATATTCAATCCATGTACACTCATAGTATTCCCAACAATCATTTTAGCATCATTTAGACTCGAATTCATCAAAATTATTTCAAACGAGCTACACATTTCAATAATTCATGAATTTTCAATCATCAAACGCCTCATAAATGGATTTTAACTCATACACACAATCATTTACACTTATAGCATTTAACTATAACAAATCCCACAAGCATTTCAGCCAAAAAATTCAAGAACGCACCATTCGACATAAAGAATGAATCAAAACAAACTCATATGATTTCTTTATTAAAAATTGAGATGACATCGAGTCTTTTTAACACCCTCATGAATGGAAGCAAACCCCTCCAACTAATTAGAGTTTTTAATCCAATTTGAATTTTTATTTTTTTTGAGAACCCTAATTTGAGTTTAGGTTTCGAAATTGAAACTGTTCTACACTCCAAAGTAAGCAAAAACCCTCATTCAATTTAGGTTTTTATCCATTTTCGATTTTGATGAACCCTAATTTGACTGTTAAGGTTTACCTCAAAATTGAATGAAAACGTAATTCGTTTGAGATATGAGTGGTTTAGAGCGTGAAGAACAATTTATTAGTTATACCTTTGGTTTGAAAAATGCTTGATGTGATGGATTGAGGAATGGCGATCGAGTGTGTATTGTGTTTTTGAGTGTGTGTTTTGATTATGTGAAAGAGGAGATAGGGGGGTCGAGTGGTGTTATTAAACATTTTTTTTAACACATTTGGCCCCTCAAGTTTCAATACCCTTTTATTTTGCATGTGTAAGTTTTATAAGGCATATACAAGTTAAACAAATAGCACAATTAGTCCCTAATGTTTAAACTATCATACCTATAGACTTAATGTTGCAAAATATTCCCTAAAGGCTTAAACAAGTAACAAATAAGGCACACGTAAGCTAAACTTAATTAACTTTCCTAAAAGTGATGGTCCGTTATTGTTTAAAAACCTTTTTCCTTTTAAACACATGACATTCTGAAGAAGATTTTTGACATTTTCTCCCCCTCAAACAATGACCCGTTTTTCTATTTAAAGAGTTGTGGTCGTTGTTTGAGAAGTCAAATGTCTTAGAAAAAGCATTTTCAGATGAAGCAATGTTTTTATTGTGAAAACAAACACCATATTAAATAAGATTTCTCTTATTTTCACAAAGAAATGCACTGACACGTACATTAATTTGTAATATAGGAAGCACGGGTTGTGATGCAAAGTAATCACAAGCCTTTGCATGGTCATAAAGTAGACCATGCCCGAGAATAAATTCCCGTTGAGAGGTCAAGTTTCCTTTTTGACGGAATACTTGCCTTTAAGATGATGACCGGGTTGCTATCTGAAATAATAGCAAGCCATTTGGCATGTTTTGAAAACATTTGGAACTTCTGCTCGAACTTCATTTACAGCCTCGTATCATTATTGAATGACATTTCTAAGATCTTAAATGTTATCGATTTTCAGAAGACATACCATTATTATCTCTTTTTATATTTTTGTCATTTGTAATTTTTTTTCTTTGGTTTTATGAATTTTATATTTTTGTATTTTGTTTATATAAAATTTTTGAAAAAATGAAAAATCTTTTTGGTTTTTATGGTTTTAATATATATACATATGATACAGGATATTTGAATAGGTACCACCACTATTCATCAACTTCATCTGCCAATTGTTTCAGGGTCTCCGGCGTAAAACTCCGCATTCCCAGTTTGTTGATGAGAAATTTAATTCTTTCTCTGCATAGGGGTTTAGTAAAGATGTCCGCTAGTTGATACTCCGTGTTGACAAAGTAAAGTTCAATCACACCATTCTCAATATGCTCCTTGATAAAGTGAAATCTGATGTCTTTTGTTATCACAGTACATTGGAATTTTATTGAATCCAAGGCCATAGTCGATAAGTTGTGATCTCATCCAAAGAATTTGAGCACAACATCCCGACTTAGCAATATATCCAGCCTCCGTACTGGATATCACAGCGCTTTTCTGCCTTTTTGATGACCAGCTAACAAGTCTATCTCCCAGAAACTGCATACTACCAGATGTGCTACGGCGTG
The DNA here is from genome assembly GCA_026074375.1 of Tanacetum coccineum. NCBI lineage: Eukaryota > Viridiplantae > Streptophyta > Magnoliopsida > Asterales > Asteraceae > Tanacetum > Tanacetum coccineum. The sequence goes on from BQNB010167924.1 coordinate 9,264, forward strand.
TATCTTGACAACTAGCATGATTCGCATCTGCAAATGCTTTTAGTGCAATTGAAGAATCCTTCGGATATCATAGACCCCGATTGATGGTTCCTCTTAGATACCGAAAGATCCTTTTGACCGCATGTAGGTGCTTTTTGGTAGGCCAAGCCTGATACCGGGCACACATGCATATAGCAAATTGTAGGTCAGGTTTACTGGCTGTGAGATAAAGGAGGGTGCCAATCATACCACGATGGTGTGATGGATCAACAGCTTTCCCTTCTTTATCCTCATCCAGTTTGGATTTTTCCACCATGGGAGTATCCACTGGGTCACAAGAATCAAAACCGTATTTCTTTAACGATTCAAGGGAATATTTTTACTGGTTAATAAAGATGCCTCTGGGATTTTGAAAAATCTATAGTCCTAAGAAAAATGAGATTTTTCCCATCATTGACATCTTAAATTTTGAACACATGATTTTAGCAAATAAGTCATAAAGTTCAAGTGTATATGCAACAAAGATAATGTCATCGACATATACTTGTACCAGAAGTAATTCCTTGCCTTCCTTACGGATGAACAAAGTAGGATCCACTAAGCCTTTGGAGAAGTCTTGGGATACCAGGAACGAAGACAACATGTCATACCAAGAGTGTGGAGCTTGTTTCAACCCAAAAAGAGCTTTCTTTAGCTTGTATACGTAATTTGGGTTATCTGGATCCACAAACCCGTCCGGCTATCTAACATAAACCTCTTCCTACATATTTCCATTCAGAAATGCAGTCTTCACGTCCATTTGGTAGACGACCATGTTCTTGTGAGCGGCAAATGCGAGAAAAATCCTTATAGCCTCTAATCTTGCAACCGGAGAAAAAGACTCTTCAAAATCAATACCCTCTTCTTGACGGTAACCATGAGCCACTAATAGAGCCTTGTTCTTTAGAATACCTCCCAGTTCATCTAGCTTTACTTTGTAGATCCACTTCAAAGTAATAACCATAACTTTATCTGGTCGGAGTACGAGCTCCTATACTTCTAGGTGTTCGAACTCATTGAGCTCTTCTTGCATTGCTTCGATCCAGCAGGATTGAGTCAAAGCATCTTTATACGTATTGGGTTCAACAGCAGTGAGGAAAGCATCGTAGTAACAGAAAAGAGCTTGCTCATGTAACTGCAGCCTTGTGGAAACTGGTCTATCGAGTTCACCGATTATATTTTCAAGTGGGTGATCCTTAGTCCATTTGCTATTGTGTTCAGAAATTTGGTGATCGGGATGCACAATTGTATGAATAGAATCCGACGATGAAGATTGATCAGAAGGGATTTCTGGAATTGGGATACCAAAGTACGGATCATTACCCATATGTGCAACTTCAATATCATGATTGTCTTCTTCAACATCGTTAGGAATGACGGGAGGTTGAGTTTCGGGTGTTGTTTGAGAGTTACTTGGTGATGGTGCATCTTGGTCAACTGTTGTTGAGGAAGGTGATTTGGTTGATACAGTGGGAACTGGAGCAACTACTTCATCAATTAGAGCAATGAATTCAGGGGCAGGGAGATCAACACTTGGTAGATGAGTGAGTAATGGGGGGGGGCGAGGTGGGGGGGTATAGGAATAGTAAATTCATCAAACATCGGTGGAAATAGAATATCCCAGCAGTTCTGGAGGGTGGTCCAAGGGGCATTTGGTTGTTGAAGGTGTTATGGTTTGGCACGAGTCCTGAACTGATTGTTGCATGAGTCATTTCATGAAGTGCGGGTCCTGAACTGCTGTGTTCAGAAGCCATCGCAGTCAGCTCATCAAAGTCTACATGAATTGTCTCAATGATTCGTCTGGTACGTCGGTTGTAAATTCGAAATGCTTTCTTTGTGGGTGCATAACCAATGAAAATACCAATATCAGCCTTCAGTTGTAACTTACCTAAATTCTCACTATCATTTGTCGGATAGCAGAGTGCACCAAATACATTGTAAAGAAAATAGAAGTTGAGGTAAGGTGGGTATTGTCAGTTGTAAAAAAGCTCATATGGTGTTTTGCCGTGACGAAGGCGTATGATGGAACGATTTTGGGTGTAACATGCGGTAGCATCTGCTTCTGCCCATATAAATAATGGAGGTTTTGCATAATTTCAACATTTGTGCGAGGCAGCTCTCCTAATTAGGATACGATTACGTCTTTCAACACCATTTTGCTATGAGGATGCGGGTAGCAGATGTTTTGAGGATACAATCTTCTTTCATAATATTCACGCAAAGTTTGATTAAAAAATTCAGTCCCATTATCTATTCTGATTCGTCGGACAATCACTTTAAGCCGCACTTGGATCATCTTGAGAAACTTGATTATCAAATCTAGAGCTTCATCTTTTGACCTTAAGAACTTAACCCATGTGGATCAAGAGTAATCATCGACAATGACGAGGATGTACTTCTTTCCATTAATACTTGCAACACACATTGGTCCACAAAGATCCATGTGTAAAAGATAGAGTTTTTCTTGGTTGGTGTCTTCAGATTTAGGTTTGTGGGGCTTCTTCTTGCTTTTACCCATTGCACAAGCAGAACAAAAATGGTCCTTTTCAAATTTAAGATTGGGGATACCACGAACAAGACCGTGTCTAGCTAAATGGTTGATTGCACCAAAGTTCAGATAAGACAGACGTCGGTGCCATAGCCAGAACTTAGTCTTTAAGGCCTTGGACAAAAGACATATAGGAGAGGACGCCATCATATTTCCAAGAGACAGAGTGTACATATTGTTACCTCGAGATCCAGTTAATAGATCAACACCTTCTAAATTACGAATAAAGCAGGTGTGTTGACGAAAAGCAACTTCAAGGTTCGAATCACAAAATTGCCCAACTGAGAATAAGTTATGTCTAAGTCCTTCCATGTAGTAAACCCTTGATATCGTAACATTACCAATCTGATAATCACCATAACCTAATATCTTTTCCACATGATCATTTCCCCATTTAACTGTACCTAAAAACTTATTGACGAAATTGGTGAGCTGAGAGCGATCTTCGGTCATACGCTTAGAGTAGCTGGAGTCCAAATACCAGAGAACAATTTGGACGACCTGCATTCATTAAGAGAGGAAGATGGAACATTGGAAACTTTGGATCCTCAAGATTGATTGGGTTCCTTTTTGTTAGCAGATACAAATTTAGGAACCTTAGATTTGCTATCAGGAACATTAGTTTTAGATTTCCTAGGTTTCCTTGAGTAAACTAATGTTACAATAGGCTTAGGTGTTTCATTTTCTAGGGCAGTTGGTTTCCTAAGGGGAACTTCAGTAGTTGTGGTAATCATAGTTAAAGGGCACGCGTTTCCTACTATAGTGAAGGTTCGTCCAGTAGGTCTCCAGATGTATCCAATTTTTGTAAACACCTTTCCTGTTGGTTTCCAAACTTTCTTCTTTGAATTTTTCTTAACATATTTAGATTTATTACGAGCATTTACATTATTGATAAAATCAAGAACACACAAATCATGATTAGTAGAAAGCATGCAATCATTACACTTAACACATTTTAGTTTAGAATTCGCATTAAGCCTGGAATGCTGCACATGAGCAGTTCCTTTAGATTCAACAACACAATCTTTATTTTTCAAACTAGATTTAACTTTCCTAGGGTAGGCTTCTACTTTATTCTTCTGGGTATTACTTGGTGTTTGTTGAATCTTATCTTTCTTTGTATTGCTTGAAGGCTGTGATCCGCTAGCCCTAGTAGACGGTTTTACTCCTGTAGAAGACAACATAGGTTTGTTAGAAACTAGGTTTGATGTAGAGGTTGTTTTGTGATTGTGTTTCCTGAGGATGTGACGAGCTTAGTAAATCTAACACTTTTGTCCTTGTTCTTTGGGGTCACATCCACTAATTTTCCATCAGCATTGTTGATACTAGGACAGGTGTTACTGATGTTTGTAAGCAACTCCTGTAATAGTTTAGCATACCTACAGGCTGATTCTAAGGATTGATCTAGTGGATATTTTGATTTAACATGTTCAACTAGATCCCTAAGAATGATAGTTTCTTCCTGAGTGTGCTTAATATAGGTAGAGTGAGCTGTATGTTTATTCAACAATTTAGGGGTTATTGGTTCCACATCAATCTTAAGCATTTATGGATCACTAGGGTGTTTTGTAACGTTATTATCAACTATAGCATTTCCTTTAAGTTTCCTTAAATCATCCTCAAGAGCTATAATTACCAAAACTTTTTCCTAAAGACTAGCATTTAAATCAGAAATTTCCATAGACTTTAGATTGACTTGATTGATTAAATCTATACTACTTTATAATGGAAATTCTATCCATTCTTGAAAGGTTGAAAGTAGGAATCTTTTTGGCATCTTTGCTCATATATAAGACTGAATGTAATGGTAAGGTCGACCTTCGGTCGGTCGTCCCATGTGGAAGCAACTAAGGTCGGTCGTCCCATTACCTTGATCGAACTAGACTAGTCCCCCCAACCTTTGCAATTGTTTGGGTCTTGTAGAAGACTGAGTAAATGAAGCTGTTTCCTAAAAAAATATCCCTTTATTTTCTATAAAACCCAACATCTTCTTTCCTATTTTCACACACATATACACTTTTTATCATAAACACACACTACAAACAATATGTCTCAAATTAATTCCGAGTGTTTATTTTTCGATGATACGGATGATGAAACGAAAGTGAATAGTT
>BQNB010167925.1:0-13943 GCA_026074375.1 Tanacetum coccineum
ATGCCTTTATTATGCTTTGATATGACACTATGATTATGACGTTTCGGCCTACTCTCCGGAGCGGGTTTGGGTCGTTACACCCGGTCCCTCAACAACCTAACTTCAAAGACTATGGAGTGATAACTTGTTGGTTAATCGCTAAGTTATGTTCTCATCAACCGCCAATAGTGCATGGTGATAGTCAATCGTTTTGGGAGTACATTAGACATCAAATGCTTCAAATGTTCTATAATTGTAGGTGTGAGAATACTAGGAATTATGGTTATGATTAGTTTAGTTTTTATATAGTGTATGTTGAAAGACTAACATTTTGCATGAAATAATATTGTATATTACTTTGATATACCAACAATAAATAAACATTGAATTAAAAAAGCATTACAAGCGATGATAATTGTTGTAATACAGCAAGATTATATAACATAAACGGACAAACATAAAAATAAACATTTATAAGACTAAAATTCAGTGTCCTTGTCAAAAACCTTAACAATGTTCCTAATTGTAATGTTAAGATAATGTTTTGATGGTTTTGGGGGTAAAGACCGAAACATTACGAAGCATCAATATAGATCCGACTTTGATAGACTTTGCGTAACCATCATCTTCGTTTTTAAAGACTTTGTAATGAAGTGTACCTCCCAACGCATTTGGTGTACAACTCATAACAACGCCAACCACTAGTTCAAGTTTCCCATTTATGCAATATTTTTTCATATCGCCAAGACAACCAGATAGCATGACCCCTTCACCATGAAGATGCACAATCACGCTTAGCCATAGGCCAAGGGTAAAATGATCATCTTCAGACACATCTTCATTTACTTTTTTGACATACTCCTGGGTTGTCATTATGTTATCATGACCACCTGCCATAACGTCTGCATTTTTTCTTAGCAACGCCTTTTGAGGAATACCTGTTAGACCGAGTATTATCCTTGCTTAAGGGTTTTTAGGTGGACTAACGTATAAATGTGGTATTTTATCATTTAATGAATTAGTAGCACAATCAATAAAAAATTCGACATCCTCGTCGTTTGTAATTTCCCTTTCAATTGCAGGGAGGTTAAACGATAAATTTAACCGAACATTTGGATGTAAATTGAATCTCTTCAAAACAAATTCAAGTAACATTGAGTATGTCATATCATTATACAGAATGACACCTTCCTCAAATGAATTAAAATGTAATACACATTTGAATTTATTTGAATATGAGGCCATTACTTTGTTAGATTGTTCAAAGAATGTAGTAATATGAACGTATCGACAACTTATATATAATGTATGAGCAACATAAATGGGTATAGAAAATGATATCTATTAGAGATTTGACAAGTCCATGACATTGGTTTCATCACTTATTATTTTACGTGATTTATGATGATTCTGACAATTCAATGACAGATTAGACAATTCAATAACTATATAGAAACATTGAGTTGACAATTCCCTAACATTGGTTTCATCACTTAGTATTTTACATGATTTATGACATGATTCTGACAATTCAATTGCTTTTTATAAACCTATAAATACCTCTACATTCTAACAATTTTAAATAGAAACGTTCTTTTTACATATCATATAACAAAAATCTAAATGGCGTGTTCGGTTCCACATACTTATGATCAAATCAAATCAATGGTTGAGAAACAAATTCAGGAGGATCAAGGTCGTCAGTTACCGATTATGAACTTAGGCCACCAATTTGATAACGCATGCACAGCTAAAGATGAATTGCGGAAAGCATACTAGGAATGCAGAGACATTCTAATGGAGCAACGTGCTTTGATTGAAATTTTTTTAAAAATAGAATCTGAATTAGACTACGCAATGCAGAATGCTTTGTTTAGGAAGGCGACAAAATTAGAAAAACAAATCATTGATAAAAATCAGTGGTTACAACAACTTTAGGTTTTTTAAAAATTTAAGTATCTTGTTAAAATTTTGTATTGTGTTTAATCTTCTCATTGTAATCTGTAATTTTATTTTAATAAATGACATATGTATTGTGTTTAAATTTGTTATATTTGTAATCTTATATTAATGAATGAATTGTGTTTTTCTGTTTAAACTTTGTATTGTAACGGGTAGACATGAGTTAAATTAAAATGACATTTCTTAAGTAAAAATTACATTACTGAAATTAAAATTACAATACGGAATTTAAAAATACAATACAGAAAGTAAATCCACAAAGCATCCATACTTAAACATTAAAAAGAATTACTGATTCTTAGTATGGGCCAATGAAGAACGATCCACCATTAGCTTCGATACCCACATTCTGAAATTGTTGAGACGGACGGTCGTACACTTGTAATATGTGAACCATTTCTTAGCCGATATCAACTTCAACAATTGGATCATCGTCCCTAGTAAATCTAATTAATTTTGCAATATTTTGGAAGGAATGATGAATATATAGGTTCCACTTCTAACAACTATGCACAAATATATTGGTTCTCATAATAAATGTGGTTTCCTGAAATTACAAGAGAGTTTGCTAGCTTAGAAATATAGAATGGAATGGGAAGTTGGTTTCTTAAATGAATAGGTATGTTTAATACATGAAATTTGTGGTTAATAAAATCAAAAGAAACAAGTATATAGAGTTTGTAAGAAGAACCATCATCATTAAAAAACGTTGTAGAACAACCCCAGTAAATATAACTACCTACAACTGCTAGACCCCACGATCGTTTTATTCTTATATCGACAAAGGGAAAATGGTAATTTCCAAGAACAGTCTAAGTATCCAAGTTCAAAGTATACATTAACACATGCCATGGTCCGTCCCCGTAAAACGGCATACAAATATTTAGTATTGTTGGGTCTAATGTGGCAGGTCAGACACCAAAACCCCCAAACAATTTTTTCTATTGCTGGCCTACGCGACACGTAAAGGACTTCTATTCCAAAAAAATTCTTATAGATGGGTTCCAAAGAATTGCCCCAACATGAGAACCAAACGAAAATCACCATACCCCGTGGTAATTGGCGTTATATTTGAAAGTGGAAAATTTGTATTTATGGGGTTGAAGGAAATTTGTTCAACTACAGAACACATAAAACGTTCGTTACCCACAGTATACTTTATGTTAAAACAACACATGGCACATTCACGAGAACTGTAATCACGGATGAAGATGTAACTGTCTATTGTTAACTTCCATGGCTTTGACACCATACGAAACTTGAGTAAACTTTTAATAGGAATTTTTTTCATGATTTTGAATTGGATATCAAAAGGTAAGTAGTCGGAAATTTTAAACAAGTTAGAAAGAAAATATTTGAGGAATAAGATGTTGAATATAGAAGTCTATGATTAGAGTAACAAAGTAGGGTTTATATAGAGGAACAACATTGAAACTAAATGTGTTTACAAGTGTTTACATTTACTGAATATAGATGACATTGGTTTGACAAGTCCATGACATCTATTTCATCACTTAGTATTTTACGCGATTTACAACATGATTTTGGGTATAGTTTTTGGCGGGAGTTTGTTATTTTATATTAATGAATGAAGTGTATTATTCTATTTATAATTTATTTCGTAACGGGTAGACATTTTATTTCAAACACACTTTTTTATTCATATATTAAAAACATTACATAACTAAAGACAATACAAAACAACAATATTAAAAGACAACACTCTGATATGGTTATAACATGAAAGACATAAATTAATAACATTAACGACAAAACCTAATTTATTAGTGCGTTATTTTGTTCATTAAGAAACATTAGTGATTCTTTGTATGGGCCAATAAAAAATGAACCATGGTTTGCTTCGACACCAACGTTTTGAAAAGTTTGAAAGCTTGGATTGAACACTTGTAGTGACTGATGCCATTGTTGGAAGATCGCAACTTCAACTATTGGTTACTTATCTTTACTGAATCTAAGTAATTTGAGCTCATGCTCTGCTGGATATGGAATGGTGAATAGTTATCTATATGATGAAACTTCACCATCATCAACTTGTAGATCCCATGAATATAAAATATGGCAGTCACCAAAACTGAAACTTCCATAAATTATAGTAGAGTCTTTAAGCTGGGAAATATAGTATGGAGGTAAAAACTCCCCAACACGCATCTGTTCAGGCATGTCTATAACCTAAAATTCGTGAGTAATCAAATCAAATGAAACTAACTTGTAAATTTTGTACGAAGTACCATCATCACTATAAAACTTCTCTAAACCAACCCAAAAAAAATTTCCACCCACAACTACTTGACCTGACCATTTTGTTCTTATAGATTCATATGGCAAACAATAATTCTCAAGTATATACCAAATTCTTGAGCTTAATGTAAACACTGACACATACCATGGACCTTGACCGTAATAGGGGTAATTTATCTTCAAAAGTGTTGGCTCTAGAGTGTCAGGACGGACACCAGAACCAGATATTATTTTTGGTGAATCAGGTTGAAGCTTGTAATTAGGGACACGTATTCCTACCAATTTTTTTAGTGATGGGTTCAAAAGAAATAGCATCGATTTTTTGCCAAATAAAAAACACCATACACCTTCAGATGTAGCAATTGGTGTTAGAGAGAAAATATTTAAATTTGAAACTACAGGTGTGAATGCTAAATTATCATCTGCCGAGCAGATAAAACCTTTAATATTTTGCTTAAAGATTAAATATAAACAATAATTATTTCTCTCCCGAAGACCATAATTACGAATGAAGTTGGAACAGTCTATGGAAGACTTCCATATCTTTGAAACAGTACGAAATTAAAGTAAAGACTTCAGTGGTAGTCTATTCATGATAGCTAATTGAAGGTCAAATGTTATGTTGTCTGACATATTTTAAAATTTTTAATGAATGTATGAGTTAGAGATTTTAAGATGGATGTACGCTATTTGATTGGGTATAAATATAGTAATACCGTTGTCTACATCATTTCACATTATTCGTACATTTCAGATACTATTTTACTATTGTTCAGTGACTTCATAGAAACATTGAGTTGACAAGGCTATGACATGTATTTTATCACTTTGCATTATACGCGATTTATGACATGATTCTGACAAGACAATGACATATATAACATCACTTTATAATATACGCGATTTATGACATAATTTTGACTAATCAATTACCGTTTATAAACATTGAATTGACTATTCAATGACATATATAATATCACGTTATAATATACGCGATTTATGACATGATTTTGACTATTCATTTATTGTATACAAACACTTAGTTGACTATTCAATGACATATATAACATCACTTTATAATATACGCGATTTATGACATGATTTTGACTATTCATTTACTGTATAGTATGAATATTCAATTACTATAAATATCATGAAACCAACATTAACCTAAAACAATCTAAACTCAATCTTAAAAAAATGCATTCAAATATAAGAAAATTCAATTGTATAATTCATTATAATGAAAAGAAACGAGGCGTCATTATGAATGAAGATTTGACGTACTCAACGTTACATGAAATGATGCTGCAGAAATTCAATTTGAAAGCAAATTATCGATTAAATTTATCAGTTAAGCTCTCGTCATTTGACTATACTTTTTATATCACAGACGATGCTGAGGTAAAATTCTTTGTTGACTGTGCTTGTAGTTGCACAGATCAAGTAGCACATTTGTATGTTTTTGAGCATAAACCAATAGACAAAACTACAAATTTAAGGGCAAACAATCAAAAAAACATGTTTTTTTATTTTTTTTAGAACCGCCAAGTGTCGAAAACAACAACCCATCTATTTTTATTAATAATAATACTAGTACTGATTTTTTTCAACAATGATTTATCTTTGAATTTTAACCCTACTAATTTTCAAATGAATGAATCCAGATATAAAAATGAGCCCCATTTCACAAAACCAGAATCCTCATTTGCGTTCGGATCAAACGACGAAAATGAAAATGGAAAAAAAGATTCTGATGATGGTGTAGATGAAAACCTACAACCAATTTACCATAAATGGAAGAATTTCATGACATTTAAGCCTGACATTCCAGAAACACCAGTTTACAAGTCAAAACCTATTAATTCAAAGCATTATAATAAACAATAAGAAGTTAAACAAAACAATATTTTTGACAATAAGGAAGTTTTAGACTTGTCTCTTAGGTTGAAAGCTTTAAATGATGGTTTCCAATTTTTAGCAGACAGGTCAGCCCCAGATAGGTCTGAATTAAAATGATATCATTTTAATGAATGTGCTTGGAAGCTTCGTGCTACACTTTGGGATAATACATATAAATTTTATGTTACATATCTTAATGATGTTCACACGTGTCCCAAAACTCAAACATATCCTAACCATCAAAATGAAAACAAAAAGGTAGTTGCTCACATTATCACTCCTAAGTTACAAGATAGTAAGCGTCTTTTAAAAGGGAAAGATATACAACAAGATATTTTGTCAGAATATAAAATAAATATATCTTACCAACAAGCATGTAGAGGAAAGGATTATGGGATACAACAGATAAGGGGTTCACCGTATGAATCTTTTGAAATGCTACCGTATTATTGTCACAACCTAGAAAAAAAACCAAGGGACAACCACACGTATCAAAACAGACGAAAAGGGAGTTTTCAAGATGTTATTCATTGCCATTGGTGCTTCGGTAAGTCATGCTCAGCTTTTCTGAATTAGAAAACACTAGTACGTCACTATAGTATATTTATAATGTTTTATTTCATATTCGTACATTCCTCAATTGTCAACGCCCTTTGCTTATAATCGATGCGGCGCATTTAAAGGGTCTATACAAGGGAACAAATCTTCTAGCTGTGGGTATGGATGGAAACAATCATATTGTGCCAATTGCTTTTGGTATATGCAAAGGGGAAACAGGTTCATATTGGTCATGGTGGATGTCCGTACTCAAAGAATGCATAGGTGATAACCCAAATTTGCTATTCATATCTAATAGGCATCCTGCTATAGCTTTAGCGGTACACAATGAATTCTCTTTAGCCTTTCATGCTGCATGTTGTCGTCATCTTATGATGAACCTATCATTGAAAAAGAAAAAAACAAAAGGTCTATTCTGGAAAATATGCAAGGCATATACACCAAAAGAATTTGCAGGCTGTTTAGCCTGATGCACACCACAAGCTTTGTGAAGCTGGTCCTCAAAGATAGTCAAGAGCGCATTGCCCACTAGTTCCTTACAATTATATGACATCGAATAGTGTGGAATCTATTAATGCTTGTAGTGTAATAAATAGAAAGCTACCGATGTTAAAGTTGGCCGAGACGTATCGTGCAATGGTGCAAGACTGGTACTATAAACGTCGAGAACTCGCTGGTATTTCTCTTAGAATACATAATCTAAAACTTATTCTATTTTTTCAATATCAACTACTAAATTGATTTTTGTTTATGTATTCTTGTAGCAAATATGACGTATGAAATAACTGATTGGGTAGCAAACAAAGTGACTAAAAAAAGGATGAAAAGCGCCACATGGATTGTTAACGGTGTTAACCATTATCAATACCAAGTTTGAGATGGTCAATATACTCGTGAAGTCAACTTACAAACAGGCACCTGTGAATGTCGTAAATGAAAACTTTCAGGGATTCCGTGTAGTCACATAATAGCAGTAACAAGGTTTATTGGTTTGACGGATTATGTCCAGTTTGTAGCCAGATTGGTTTAAAAAGACAAATATCAAGGCACTTAAGCGGAATCAATTCATTTTCTTGGAAATATGCAACAATGGGAATTTCCGCACAATATTCACAAAGCTATTCCTCCTAAGAAAGGACAACCCACAGCCCGGTCGTCCAAAAAATACAAACCGTATACAATCCCAAGGAGAGGAACCAAGAGTTATACATGCGGGACACAGACGTGATCATTGCACTAAACCATTTGTCGCTGAGCCGCCTGTACACATATGTAGACAACATGATCAAGAAATTCTAAGAAATGACCAACCATCATTCTACAACCCACATCAACAGTATGACAATACTTTCTAGAGTTATAACCATTACCCATCACAACAATACAGTGAAACTACATACCCATCACAACAATGCGGTGAAACCACATACACATCACAACCTTACGAGAAACATCACACAAACACATCTCAAGCATACGATGGACATCACACGGAATCAGCTCAAATGTATAAACAATACGATTCTCATCAATATGAATCGCAACATCTAGATGGTCTAAACATAAATGGTTTAAATAATTTGTTTAAGTTGTTTGGTTTTTAAACATTAGTATGTTTTTATGATTTATGTTGGTTTGTTGTTAAATTGTAATATATGCTATGAATGCTGTAATATATTTCATTTTCAATTAAACTTAATATGTTAGTACAACAACACTACATAAATAATTGAACCTTGTGGCTTTTAATACTCTGGACAGCCACATTGTCATTAATGAAAAACAATAAATGTGGTTGTAGGTCACACTATATAAACCACATAGTTGTGGTTCAACTTCAACAACAACATTACACTGTTTCATTCACTCATTTTAAATTTCAAACAGTGACATTCAAGGTCCTACTACACTATTATGGAAGGTTCACTAGTCCGCTTGGAAAAGAATTTGTTGGTGAGATGGTTGCTACCATAGATCCTGTAGAGTTGGACACCTTTTCAACCGATCAAGTGAAATTAATATTAACAAACTATTTGGGTTATGATGAAAATTCCGCAACATTTCTTTATATAAAGAAACCTAATTGTATTTTTGATTCAGGTCTTATACCTTTGGCTAATGCTACACAAGAACGGGACATGATACTCATGTACACTCAAACTCGTCATAACCGAATATATATATATATATATATATATATATATATATATATATATATATATATATATATATATATACATGTATAAAACTACATATTTTCAACAAATATATTTCAATTAACACTTCTTACTTTCAAAATATGTCGACGTCTTCTAATACTACTTTTAAGTTCGATGTAAACCACAACAGAGAATTTAAACTTAACCCGCTAACCTACCAAGATGGTTCAGTACTAAATATTCATGTTCTTCCAATGGATTTTGAAGATATGGTTTGCTATCTAAAATGGAAAATACCAAGACGATTTACTACTCTTTATTACACGTTGCCATCAAACAACACGTTATTAGGTATGAAAGCAATTAAGAACGATTATGATACTAATGTTATGTACGACATTGCAAAAGTTGCTGGGAAGCTCTAGATTTTTGTTTCTCATAGTCTCATAGATTTAAGCACGGTGTTGATTCCAAACGATGACTCTTTGGAAGAATCATTTACATGTATCATTTCCGAAGAAACTAAAATAAAACAACAAGAATCACTCAGGTATCTAGATCAAATATAGAAACAAAAAATAAAAGTCCGATTACTATGAATTTCATGGTAAACTAGGATTTATTAATAAAACTAAACCTAAAACACCCTACACGCAAACCATTTTCAATTTTCATGTTCACAAAATGGCCAATTGGTAATCGATCACACAAAAAACCCGATGTACGTAAACGGTAAAACAATGAACATCACCATTCCAAGAATAAAACTAGAAGAGATGAAACAATATTTGTTTCATATTTCAGGTATAAAGATTCATGTTCTTTATTATAAAATACCACACAATGGCTTTTCAATAACTGTCAAACTTATAAACAACTATGATATGCATGTCATGTTTGATATATCTTTAGCAAATTAAAAATTGGAAATTTACATTGACCACCTCGGTGTCAATTTTGTTATAGCAAAATATATTTTCCCAAATACTAGCTTGGCAGAAATGACGAGCCATGTCATAACTGACTTCACAATTAAAAGTGAAGACCATAAAAAAGAGCAAACACAAAATGATTACACTTTCGATCGATTTGTTGAATGGGCGGAACAAGAACACTTTGAAGACGAGGAAACTAAAGAAGTTCAACATAGAATGGGAAATCAAAGGAATCGTATGTACTAATATTCATGTAACTCAATATGAATCAGATATGTATTAAGAATGACTTTTCAATGTACACACTTTGTTCCTCTTTTACGATCAAAACAACTCATGCAAATTAAATAATTCAGTACGGAGCTTCATAAAACAACTCAATGACAATTGATAAGTACTACTCGAAAACAGTGTCTATTATCTCTTATAAATGTACGAGATATATGACATGATTTGTCTCTCTCACACACACTGCTTCTTTCCACTAACAAAGTATATGGCTTATTCTGCAAATAAAGCACGTAAAATAATTGTTTCGATACTACAAAGGGAGCTTGAAGCTGAGGCAACACTTGCAAATCAGTTGTTGTGCAACTTAACTCGTTATTCTGAGCAAATGCGTACCCGTGAGATACAAATGACAATGTTGCAAAGTATGCCTATAATGAGCCTTAATAGCTACGGATTACATGCTCTACTCATGACACATGAAACGAATATCCGTACCACAAACAACTTAATCAGAGCAAGGAAAAAATTGTTGAGAAGCATTGCTGCAAAGCAAAACTTCATTAACAGTTACATGGCAATATAGATTCTAGAATGATGTTGCTTAAGACCACCAGGCCAACCATGTGTGTTGTTGTTGTTTCTTGTTATTTTTTTCCAAGTGGGATAAATAAGGTTACCAACCTACTAGATTGTATGTGGTTTTTTTACTATGTATTCGTTTTTCAATGGATAATGTGGATCAATTGCTTGTTATTCGTACTATTTATTTAAATAATTGCAAAATTATTTTCTTTTACAAAACATTCGAATTAAAGAAAACATACACAACCTATAAGTGACAATCATGTACATTAACACCATGACAATGCTTATAATGCATTATAAAATTTAAAGTTATAATATTGAATTCAAACTCATAAATAATTATTTGACAACTCCATTACATTTAAGTGAAGAGGACATTACTATAGACTAACACTAATGTTTAACATTTAGAAATTTATAAAATATATGACATGATTTGACAATTCATTTCCTTTTTAATGCATCAGATAAGACTACTCAATGACAATGCTAATTATCACTTAACATTTTACAAGATATATGACATGATTTGACAACACATATGTTTTTTACTGCAACAAATAAGACAACTCAATGATAATGTTGTTTATCACTTAAAATTTCACGCAATTTATGACAATATCTGACAAATCATCAGCTTTTTCAGACATTGAATGACTAATGACTGCAAAGTTGTAAAATTATTGCTTATATATAGACACATAACTTGAGGACTCTTGGTCACAAACTAATTTATCAATCACACAAATTGTTAATTGTATTATCTCATTTTCTACCATGGCTACTAACCCAAATGACGTTAGATTAACTGTCCTTATGGCACTACAAGATGCTCATGATGAAGAGGCATGTTTGGAGGAACAAATTTTAAGCTTGATGCATCGCTTTGCTGATAAATTTACAAACTGTAGGCTTGAAATAAACAGGCTTAATTCATTACCAGATCACCCACTTATCGAGTATGGTCGCTACGCCCTAGGGTGCATGACATGGGTGGACATGAAAAAGGCTACATACTTGAAAATGGTCAGGGATGAGTTGCTGATGAGCATGGAAGAAAATCGTCAATTGATTAAGAACTACAAAGAATTGTAAAAGCTTTATTGCTTAACACCAGTTTGCTAACCATGTATGTCGTTGTTTGTTGTTGTTTTTATGTTTTCAAATCGTCATCGTCAGAAATAGTTGGTCCTAGAACTCAACTATAAATGATGTATCCTAAAGTGTAAATGCTTTTAATGATACCGTTAATTTGTAAAAATTTCATTATAGACTGAAAAATACAAAAATAATAGTTTAATACAATGTACTGAAAAAAATTAGAAATAAAGCACAAGTAACACACATTGCAACATCATCTCTTATGCCTATTAAAACTATTCTTTCTAAAAAAAGATGTTACTTCACTATGAAGACTCATCAAAGACCAACACAAATGACCAATTTGACAAAATTTTATACAACGTATAGGTATGCTAAAACGTTCACAAAGATTGCCGATATCATTATTTTGCTAAAACTCAAACCCTAAAAATACACTAAACCCTAATAATACACTAAACCCTAAATCCTTAATAACAGTGCACACTTTCCAATGCTCAAAAAATAAAAAAATAAAAAAGTTGATCACTACAAATCATGCGCGATCAATGACATGTCAATTTTTTTCCCATAAGTTGCAACTTGGAACAAGGGCTCGGCATGTGTTAATCGAACTCATCACTACATTCCATGCGCGATCAACTAGGTTATTTTGGAAAAGTCTGACATGGTTACTGCATGCAAAACCCTTTCAAAAATGGTTATATACGTAAAAAAACACATTTTTTAAGTCACACTTTAAAAAACGCTTGGTTTCATCATGACTCTTAAAACGTGAGATTTGGTCATGCCGTCATGGCGCATTTCATGCTATTTATAACTTTCAATGCACGTTTCTCAACTTTGGGCCTAGGTGGACCAATATAATCTCCACATTTTATGAGTTTCAGACCTATATGGGCAACACTGTTATCACCTTTACAAGATTTGGGCCATTAGTTAGTGGAAGGTCAAGCCAGTCAACTCATGACATGACATGCCAAAAGGACAGTGGACATACATGAGTCATGACTACACGAGCACAAACTCACTACCGTTTAAGACATGACTATTGGTACTCCTTGTGTGGTCCATTTGCTCAAAGGTATTCATAAGAAATTGTATTTAACAAGCAACCCGCGCGTTACTGTGGGACGTTAATTTTTCGCTCGTTGTTGCGGGCCATTGTTATTATTATTATTATTATTTTAATTTTGTGCGGGTTTATTTTTTCGGTCTCATGTTTAATAGTTTTTTTTTTATATGACTTTATGTGTTGGGCCTCATGTTTAAATGTTTTTTTCTTTGGTTATATTTTTTTTGGGCGGGTTTATTTTTTCGGTCTCGTGCGGGTTTATTTTTCGGTATCATGTTTAATAATTTGTTTTTTTTCCGTATATGAGTTTATGTCCCGTGCGTTGTTGCGGGGCGGTAATTTTTTTTTGTTTTTTTTTGCGAAATTTTTTTTGTCTCATGTTTAATAATTTGTTTTTTCTATATGGGCTTATGTGTTGGGCCTCATGTTTAAAGTTTTTTTTTTTGCTATATGATTTTTTTTTTAAATGACACTGTTTAATGCAATCTAAAGTTGTACGTTTGTGACTATGTCGATTATTTTAAAGTTGAATCGGTACTTTTGTAATATTTTCCCCCTTATTTTGTGCCAAAAAAAAAAAAAAAAAATTGGGCCGGCCCAAAATGGGAGCCTAGGCCCAAAGTGAGAGCCCATTGTACAGTAGAAGCACTGTAGCTTCTACTGTACAATGGTAAATGTATGATTTATAATTTTAATGAAACAAGGTTAAGTTAGTTGATCCTTGTTTAATCCAAGTGGTAAAAAAGGTAACAGCAAAAATATTCTCCTTTTAACACATGTCATTTGCACGTGAAATGTATTGACCAAGTTTCGTGACTTTCAGTATTTGAAGAGACCAAACTTTTGCTCAGTAAACTTTTTTTAGACACAGGTGAAAGCACGTGAAATTTGGGTTAGTCTAGCATCAACAAAATAACCTAAAAACAGTATGAACCAAGTTACAGTAGTCGTAGTGTAGTGTAATAAAAGAGGTAATGTAAAAGATTATTTCGATGTAATAAAAAAATGTTGTTTGTTTATAATTATAGTGTGTAATGACTCATTACAAGGAATGACCCATTACACCAAAACCATTCCTTATGGGCCCTCTTTTTTTTATTACATCCCATAATAGAATCAAAATTACATTAAACACCACAATCAACTAACCACATTAAATAAACTTTCTATCATCAATGGGTATTTTAGTCTTTTTAT
>BQNB010167927.1:0-13943 GCA_026074375.1 Tanacetum coccineum
ATCCCAACACTTTTATTTCTCATTTTTTACAACTTTTTGAAAAAGCTAAAAATAAGCAACTTTAAAAAAGGAAAAAATTTTGTAACTTAGAAATAAGCACGAAATAAGCTAAAAAAAAGGTAGTTTGCTAATTTTATACTAAGACTAAAAAGTTGCTAACTGTTAGGCAGTTTTAGGCAAATAAGCAAATGAAAACTTAGTAAAAGCTAAGATAGACAAATAAGCAATATCTAATAAGCACTTTAGAACAAAAGTTAGCAACTAAAATAAGCTACCTAGAGGGGATTTTAGTTTTCTGGCTTATAGGAGCTTAAAGAGCTACTTATAGGCTTTCTAGAAAAGCAAAGAAACCTAGGATTTTACTAACAAACAAGCAAGAAAAAGGGGTGAGAAAAACGGGGTTTGCACCAGGGGAGATTTTCTCAAAAAAAGGGCAAAAAGCTAGCTTAAAAATAAGCTAGCAAATAAGCTTAAAATTTTAAGGTAAGTTAAAACAGATGGACACAAGCTCCTAATAAGCTTGTGAACTAATTTTTAAAAGCTACAAACAAAATTAAACTGCTGATATTTTAGGATGCAAAAGGGAGCTTTTGACTTAACAACACTTAACAAAACTAGGACATATTTTTGCCAAACTTATAGTGAAAGAAAAGGCACCTTAACTAACAAATTAGATACTCTAAAAGGACACAAAAACAACACTCTAAACTGGTTTTGAAAGACTGAATCAAATAAGCTTTTAGAAACTATTTTGTTATGACAGATTCCAAAGACATCTTAGAAAAACCTTCAAAACAATTTTTATCTTTAAAACTTTTTTGAAAACTGATTAAAACCTCTAAATTTAGCTTGTTAAAAATGACAAGATGACCCAAAGGGACTTTTAACCAAAACCGACCCAGTTTAACCCACTATCCCAAACACCCCTTTAGTTAGCTAAAATCAAAATTTAAACTAAGCTAGGCTGATTTGAGCATAAAAACTTAAAAACATATAGTAACTAGGTAAGAACAAGTAAAAATAAGCAATGAACAAGCAAAAATAAGCACTCAGATAAGCAGTACAAAAGGGCAAATAAAGCAGTTTTATGCAAACTCTATAAAAGATAAATAAAGTAACAACTAAGATAAATAAGCTTTAATCTACAATAGATAAGCACAAATAAGCAACTAAAAACAGATAGTAAGCAATAATAAAGCAATATTAAGCAATTGATAAGTCAATGATAATCAAGCTAAAAATGATTAGCAATGTTTACCTTTGTTCCTATGCTCTATACTAGGTATGATAAAAATGCTCAAATGTGACTGTAATCTTAAGGATCCTTAGGATAAGAAGCGATGATAACATTAATTTATTTTTTTTTTTTTTTTGGTTTTTTTGTTTGATGGTTTTTTTTGTTTTTTGCTGTTTTTTTTGTTGTTAGTTGTTGCTTTTTTGTATTTGTTTGGTATGTTTTATGGATTTTGGTTTGTTTTGATGTTTGTTTTATGTATTGTAGTTGGGTTTTTATTTTTGGTTTGGGTTTAGTTTTTTATTGTAATTTTTTTTATATGTGGTATTATTATGGATTGTGTGGTTTATTTTAGTTTGTATAGGGGTTTTTTTTATTTGGGTCGATATATGTACTGACATATTGGTAGAATGTGATTTTGTTTTGGTAATTAAAGTATAGGTGGTAGTAAAAGTCCATAAGATTATATATTATTTGTATTTTATTAATGTGCAGATTGATTTTTAATTTATGATAAAGTAAAAATATTTAAACAATAATATTAAAAATAAAAAAAATATAATAAAAATATCTAGCATCCGTCCCCCAGGCGCCCCCCACGTTCCTCTGGCCAGCCCCGCTCGGCCCCCCCCTCCCCCCGCCCCCCCCACCGCCCGCCCCCTCCCCCCCCCCCGAGGCCCCCTACTTATATAATGGCCATCCATTTCTGGCGTAGGGCTTGGGGGCCTTTTACTGTTATTCTTTTTTTTTTTTAGTCGGGTGTGGGTTGTAGGGCTTTTTTTTTTTTATTTTATTTGTCTATTGTCCACTATTTTTGGGGCCGGGGTTTGCGGGGGGTTATCGGGGTAAAGGGCGGAGGGAAGGACGGAACGTTTTTATTTTTTTTTTTTTTTTTTTTTTTTTTTTTTTTTAGGGCGGGGGTTCTTGTCGAAGGGGGGGCCGGAAGGGGGTTTGTTTGGGGGGGTTGTGTGGGGGGGGGGGGGGTTTGTGTGGGGGGTTTGGGTTTGTGAGGGTGGGGTTGTGGGGGGGGGGTGTGGGGGTTTTTTGGTGGATAGTAGTGGGTGGGGTGGTTTGTGTTAGTAGGTTCTTAATGTTAGTTGTGGTTGATTTTACAGGGTGTTTGTGAGTTTGATGTTGTTTGTTTTTGTTTGATGTGGGCGTGAATGCGTGAGGTTCAGGGGGGGGTTAGGAGGGGGGGGGGGGTGGGTGGGTTCTTTCTTGGGGGGAGGTGTGGGTGGGGGGGGGGTTTGGGGGGGGGGGGTTTGATTTTGTGGGGTTGTGGGTGTCGGGTTTTTTTGTAGGGGGGAGGGGGGGTGGGGGAGGGGTTTTTTTCTTATGTTTGGGGGTTTGATGGGAGGTTGGGGGGGTGAAGGGGGGGGTGGGGTTTGTTAGTTTTGGGTGGGTTGTGCTTGGTTGTGGGGTCTGGGAATGTTTGAGGGTTAGGGGGAGGGGGTTTTGGGGGCGGGGGGTGGGGGGTATGGGGTTTTGGTTGTGTGAGGGTGTCGTTGGGCGGGACAGTGCCGAGGACCAGGGGGGTGGCCTGGGGGGGGGTCACAAGGGGTGCGGAGGGCGTATGTTGTGGGGGGGTATGTTAGGTGTTGCGTGCGGGGGGGGTGCCCGGGGTTGTGTGGCTTGGGGTTCTGTTATATAGAAACGTTTGTAAATTTTATAAAAATATAAAAAATATAAAGAAGGTAACCGTTCATAAATAAAAAAAAAAAAAATTATTTTTCCATTAGTGAAACTTCCTTTATAAGTTTCTTTGATGATACAAGAGTTTTGGTTGGTCACGCATGGGTTGTGTAAAGTGGATATATTAGTGACTGAAGACACTGGTATTTTACCTCTAAATTGTAATATAAAAAAAATTCAGTTTTAAATAAGGAGTCTATGCGGTCTCCTCTCCTTTTTTTTATTTGGACTCTGTCTTCTACCCTTTATAGTAGGCACTTGTGACGGAGGGTGCTTATTGATTTGTGCTCGGGCGTGTGTTACTGTTGTGTTGTGAGTGCGGATATGGAGACTTCCCTCCAAAAACTTTCATCCTGGCCCTTGCCTTGCCCTTTGGTCCTTGGAGGCCACAATACCCAATTTGATCCTATATCCTATAGCCATGCCTTAATTCTTTTGATTGCTTCCCATAGGCACCTTTAGGTATTTGAACCAGCCTGTTTTTATTTTTTTTTTTGGTTCGTTATGAAGTTTTTATGAGAGGTGGGTGTGTTGATGTTGTGGGGTGTGTTGATTGTGGTTATGGTTGATGTGTTGTTGATGGTTGTGCTTTGGTGTGGCTGGTGTGACGGTTGGGTGATTGCGCAGTTGGTGGGTTTTGTGTTGTTAGTAGGGGTTTGGTTCGATTTATTTTTGGCATCTTGGGGAGTACCCCCCTCATTTAACTATTAGTTATCCACATGGGGTTATGTTATTGTATAAAAAATGGGTTTAAAGGGTTCTTTTTTCTGTCTTATGTTATTGAGGTTTTGTATAATTTTTTTTTTTTTTTAAAATTATTTAAAAATAAAAAAATAAAATTTTTATTAAAACACACAGAATTGTTGTGATTGTTTTCTTTTGTAGTTGTGTGTAGCTGAGACAGGATTTGTTTTTATAGGAAGAAAGGATGGATTATATGTTTTTTTTTTATTTATAGGAGCAGGATGTCAAGTGAATGGTGGGGTTTTGGTTTTTTTGGGGGGGTTTTAGTTTTTTTTGATTTTTTGTGTCTTGTTTTTTTTGTGGTTTTTTTTGGTTTTTTTTTTTTCTTGTGGAGTTGTTTTTTTGAGTTTTGGGGTTTAGGTTGTTTTTTTTGAGTTGGTTTGGTTTTGTGGGTTTATTTTTTTTGAGGAGAAGGGGGGTTGGTTTTGAGTTTTTTTTTTTTTGAGTTTTTTGAAGTTTTGGGTTTTTTCTGTAGGGGTTTTTGTGTGGGTGTTTTTTTTTGAGGTTTTGTGATTCTTTTTTTTTTTTTGTGTTTGTGGTTTTGGAGTTTTTTTTTTGTTGAGTTGAGGAGTTTTGTTTTTTTTTTTTTGAGTTTTTTTTTTTTTTTTTTTTTTTGTTTTTTTTTTTGAGTTTTTTTGGGGTTGGTTTTGAGTTTGTTTTTTTGTTTTTTTTTTTTGAGGTTAGTGGGGTTGTGGTTTTTGAGTTGTGGTGGGCGGGGGAATTTGTTTTTTTATATTTTTGAGTTTTTTTTGGTAATTTTGGTTTGATTTGAGTTTTTGCGTTGTTTTTTTTGTGGGGTTTTTGAGTTTTTTTTTTTTGGGGTTTTTTGGGGTTTTGATTTTTTGAGTTGGGTGTTTTGAGCTTTTTTTTTTTTTTTTTTTTGAGTTGGTGTTTCTTTTTTGGTTTTTTGTTTTGAGTTGTATTTTTTTTCGGGGGTTTTTTTGAGTTTGGGGTTTTTTTTTTGAGTTTGGTTTTTTTTGTTTTTTTTTTTTGAGTTTGCGGTTTTTTTTTTTTTTTTTTTTTTTTTTTTTTTTTGGTTTGGTTTTTTTTTGTTTTTTTTTTTTGGGGTTTGGTTTTTATTTTTTTTTTTTTTTTGAGGTTATTAGTTTTTAGTGGTTTTGGGGTTGGTTTTGGGGGGTTTTTTTTGAGTGGTTTGATTGTTTTGCGTTGGTTTTTTTGAGTTTTTTGGGCGGGAGGGGGTAAAGAGGAAATGAAAGGGGGGAGAGGATGCGGGAGTGAAGGAAGGAGGGAAAGAGGAGAAGAGGTGGGAGGGGGAAGGGAGGAAGAAACAAGAAGGGAGGAGGGGATGGAAGGAAAACAAAGATTTTATAAAAGGGACAGGGGATGGGGAGTGATGTTGTATTTTTGTAGGGTTTGGGCAAGGACAGAAAAAGAAGGAAAGAGAAGAAAGAAAAAGAATAGAAAGAAGAAGGTAAAAGAAAAAAGAAAGAAGGAAAGAGAAAGAAAGAGAAATCGGGAAAGGTTGTTAGAATAGGAGGATAGAGGAGAGAGGAGAGGATGTTTTGTGTGGGTTTTTTTTTTGTTTGGGTTTTCTAGAGATGAGATTTTAGGTAGATGTTGTGGGTTTTTGGGCAAAGCAAGAAGACAAAGAAGAACAGAGAAAAGAAAAAAGGAAAGGAAAAGAAGGAAAGAAGGAAAGATCAAGAAAGAAAAAAAAGAAAGAGATGGGAAAGATAAGAAAGTTTTTTGTTGGTGGGTTTTTTTTTGTTATTTTTGGGCAAGAAAGAGAAAGACAGAAAGAGATAAGAATGAGAAAGAAGAGAAAGGAAAGAGGAGGAGACAGAAGGGAGAAAGTAAGAAAGAAAAGAAGAATAAGATAAAGAAAAGGAAGAAAGAAAAGGAAAAGGAAAGAGGATAAGGGGAGACATGAAGAAAGAAAAGGAAAGATGATCAAGAAAGAGGGATAAAGCAAGAAAGGGAAGAAAGAAGATGATGAATAGAATAGGTTTCGCTCATTCCCCGAGAGAACAAGAGTGGGTGAAGGAAAGAGATAAGGAAAAGGTTGGTATCCGCTCCATTTAGTGAGAAAGATATGAAGAAGAAGGAAAGAGAGAAAAAAAGGAGAAAGAAGCGAAAAAGAAAGGAAAGAAGATAAAGAAAAGAAAAAAGAAGAAGCAAGAAGAAATGAGAGCGAGAAAAGAGGACAGAGAAAGAGAGAAAGAAAGAAAAGAAAGAGAAGGAAGGAAAGAAAAGGTCCCTCTCATTTATATAGGAGGTTTTTTTTTTGAGAGGATGAGTGTTTTGCAATGAAGATTAGGATGTTTGTGGAGATAGATGTGTCGGAGGGGAGTGTGGAGAAGAGGAGATAGAGGGAGATGTTGTTTGTTGGAAGATTGTTTTTGTTGTAGAGATAGAGATGAAGGAAGAGAGAGAGGAGGATCGGGAGAAGTACGAGGGAGTTTTTTTGTGTAGGATGAGGAGAGAGATTCAGATGAGAGAAGAAGAGGAGATTAGATGGAAGGATTGAGAGAGGAGGAAGATTAGCTAAGATGTTTGTTGAAGATTGGTAGCACGAGGGAGACGAGGAGATGTTTGGAGTGTTTGTTTCGTATGATTGAGATTAGGAGTATGAGATGAGGAAAGGATGTTTTTAGAGTGTGGTTAAAGGAGTGGGGAGAGAGTGAAGGATTCGAGAGAAGAAAGGAGAAGATAGAAGGAAGAGAGAGAAAGATGAGAGATGTTGTGAGAGGAAGGAGGAGATGTTAGGAGGGTGGGAGAGGTTAGGAGATGTTAGGAGATGAGATGTTGATAGATGAGATAGGAGATTTAGGAGGAGTAGTAGGGGAGGAGTACGTTGGGGTTGAGAGATGTTTTCGTCAAAGAGAGGGAGAAGAGAGCGGGGGTGAAAGATGTGAGAGAGAGAGAGGAGAGAGAGTTAGATAGTAGAGATAGGGAGGATAGGAAGTAGAGATTGTTTAGTCAGATGTTTTTGTTTTGATTTGTGGGGTTTTGGTGGGTTCATGTGTGGGTTGGGCAAGATAGAAAGAGGCAAAGAAGATAACGGTTAGAATAAGTTAGGAGTAAAGAAGAATGAAGATAGTTTTTCATGTAAGTGAAAGTTATGAGTTTGTTTGTAAGGTGGTTGTTTTTTGTTGAGTTGTAGTTTTATTGTTTTAGTATTTGTTGTATGTTTGTATGAGGGGGTTAGGGGTGTGGGTGAAATTAAGAAAGGGGAGTTAGATGGAAAGGTAGGTAGTTATTGAGTAAGTAAGAGAAAGAAAAAGAGATGATAAAGAGAATGAAGAAGAGAAAGAGGGAAACCCAACCCGACCCCTCCCCCCCTACCCCGCAAAGGTTGTTTAATAAATTAATTGGGGCACAATCTACGGGTACGAAGAAAATCATTTTACCCATCTCATTTTAAGAAAAGTTGCTTGGGAGAGATTGATGAGGGAAGAGAGAGAGTGAATAGAGCAGAATTGGATGTAGGTTTAGAAAGAAGTGATGTAGTAGGTGAGGTTGATGTTTGTTATACAGGGGAGGAGAGGATGAATGGAAGAAGGAGAAGAGGAGAGGAGTTGGAGAGAGAGGAGAGGAGAATGTAGGGCAGGATGTTTGGGATGTTGGGAGGGAGAGAGGAGGTAGGGAGAGAGATAGATAGGAGAGGATGAGAGAAGAGATGGAAGAGATAGAGATGAGAGAGAGGATTATAAGGACTGAAGATTAGAGGAGAGAGGAGAGACGAAGAGATGATAGACGGGGAGAGAGACGGATGTGTTGTGGTTTGTTTGGTTTTAGGGGGGTAGAGGGAGAGAGGAAGATGTTTTTTTGTGGTTGATTGGAGAATACTTGAGGGCATGAGAGATATAGAGATTGTTGTATGAGATTTAGAGTATGGAGAGATAGTAAGATGAGGGAGGAGGAGAGATAGATGTGAGAGATATGTTGTTGTTGTGGTTTTTTAGTGAGATGTTGTGGGTTTTTTATCGTTGTTTGGGAGAGATTGGAGGGAGATTGAGATGAGGAGATAGATTGATGGGGGGTTGTTTTGTTTTCTGTTGGTGTGTTTGTGTTGTTGTGGGTTCTTTATAAGAGATGAAGATGTAGATGTTTAAGATGTTAGAGATAGAAGGATATCATGAGAGGGAGTGAGATAGATACGAGTGATGAGGAGAGAAGGAGATTATCGTTGAGGATAGAATGAGAGAGAGGGGAGGGGAGAAGAGATAGGATAGAGAGGAATGGAGGAGAGATGGTAAAGATGATCGAGCAAGAGGGGAAGGGTAAAGGGGAAACGGATGAAAAGAAAAACGGGACAGGGAGGGGGGAGGGGGTAAACGAGGAAAGGAAGGAAAGGAAGGAAGAGGGAAAGGGAGGCACGGAAGGATGGGGAGGATAGAAAGGGGGATAGGGAGAAAAGGAAGGGAGAAGGAAGGGGGGAAAACCGGAGGAGAGGAAAGAGGGGAGGGGAAGGGAAAACAGTCGGGGGGGAGGGGATGGTGTAAGGAAGGAGGATAATGTTTTGGTTTTTTTTTTGTTTGAGAGGTTTGTTAGTTTTGTGTTTTTTTTTGTGTGTTTTTTTGAGGTTGGGTTTTTTTTGGGTGTTTTGGAGGGGGGAGGGGAGGAGAGGAGTAAAGTAAAGGAGGAATGAGAAAGGAAGGGGGGGAAACATTGGATGGGGGGTAAAGGAGAAGGAGAGGGTAGGAAAACAAAATTATAAGATTATAAAAGGAGGTGAACAGGGGTGAGTGATGGTGGGGGTTTTTGTGTGGGAGGTGTTTACGTCTTTTGGTTGTGTGTGGGTTTTTATTTGGGCAAGAAGTAAGGAAAGAAGAAACGGATGTCCCTCGCATTCCTACCATTTATATATGTTTAGTTGTTTTTTTTGCAAGCAATGTCAAACCAGTCTTTTGTGGGAGGTGTTCGTGATAGGAAAATGTAATGTGAAAAAGTTTTAGTTTTAGTGGACACCATGAGGTTTTAAATCGGGTTGTGTGGAATGAGTTGGTCCTTGGGGGCAGGTTGAAGTGTGAATTGTGGGGAGGAAATTTAAGTGGAAAAACGAGGGGGTGGTGTTGAGGGATAGTTATAGAATGAAAGTAAACTAGTGTGAAGGAGATGTCCTACGTGCGATGGTGAAGAAAAAGTTTAGTGTGAGATGGATGAAGAGATGTGAAAAGTGAAAGTTTTAGGGACAATAGTTGATTTATTTTTTAGAAGGATTGTGAAAGTTGTGCAGTGGTGGAAGTTGATATGTATTAGTGGGGAAATTAAGTGGACGTTGTGAGGGATGTTGTTAGAAAAAGTTTAAGTTGTGAAAAAAGTGATGGCGAAGTGAAAATGTTTTGATTGGAGTGGTGGTGGTTGAATGGCTTTACTGAGTTGATAGTTCTGTGAACTCTGCGCAAGTGTCTCTAATGATCTTGAGATCGCGATTATGATATCAGTATCCTATAGTGAAAGTTATCTCACATTAGTGAAAAGTTTCTTTAGGGGACATTGGCAGCAGCAGCACTCGGCAGCGACTTATGATCCCTAAATAAGGGGTTTTTGTTTTATGGTATTTCAGGGGGGGGGGGCATGTGCGTCCCCCTTGTTTGTGACCATTACGAGTTATAGGTTTTTGGAGAGGCTATATTTTTGGTGGTCTAACGAGTGGGTTTAGAAGCTGGATGGGCCATGTGTGCACTTCCTAATTTTGGGTCCGGCTTTGCTTCTTTTGTATAAAAAGAGAGTGAGGTGTTGTTTATTCTAGAGGTGTTGGTCTTTTGTTTTTTTTTTTTTAAACTATTTGGTTTCTATATTATACTACTGGGTTTCCCCGGGGGTCTATTATTAGATGGCGTTCGGCGGGGTGGTGGGCCCTAATAAAGTTATTCTTCGGGTTTTTATTTTGTCGGCTATGGTTTTGTTGACCGTTGACTTTTCGGAGTTTTATCCCCAGTTTGGTTGTTGACTTTTGACTTTTGTTTTTCGATTTGACTTTGGCTTTTTCTTTGCTTTTCCATTCCTGTGCTCGGGTTTTCTTTTGTTTGTTGTTGCTTGATTTTTCGTTTTTTTTTGTCGGATATCCGTTTCCTGCACAATATAAGTGAAAACATACAAATACAATGTATTTTTGGTACGTTTTTTGGTCATTTAAGTCCTGATTTTAATGGTTTGAAGGAATGTGTATAATTAACGCATTACATTATTTTTTTTTGGAAGGAATTTTTCCTTATAATGAATCTACTGTTTCTGCAATGGTCCTTTTCTCTTTACTGATTTCATTCCTATTCTCTATTTTTTTTAAGCTTTTTAACTTGTGCATTATTTCATTTGCCTGAAATGAAATGTTAAGCTGTTCATTTAGAAGATAATTGTTGCTTTTGAAAAGTAACAACATTGAGCTTCTAATTTTTATACTGCTAGAGTATAGGCAAAGTATTTTGGCTTATTGTTCAACCTAACAGATTCGTTTGTTCATCACACAGTGTTTTAAGCTTATTAAATGAATCAATGATGTTTTAAAACTTATTGATACCTCATATTTGAGCTGTTGCCATGAGTGCATGATTTGACTCTTCTTCCTCTACTGTATGTTCTCCCCAATTGACAACACCATCATCCATTGTCAGCAAACAGTTCTAATTCTGCTCTTTCTTTCCAGCTCCTTGATCTTGATAAAATGAGTCTCTCTTCTTTCCATCATTTGTCCCCTTGGATGTGCATTCCCTAGCAAAATGACCAGTGTTGTGACATTTGAAACATTCAAGCTTCTTTTTGTCAAAACCAACAGGTTTGTTTCCATCAATTCGAACTCTCCTTCCAGTCTTCTTGTAAAACTTCCCTCATTTCGGAAAAATAAGCAATCCATTGCTATCTGTCAGTTTATGTCCATCTCTTTAATATCCACATCATCAATATGTTCTAGGTCTTCATGAAGCAAATCCATATCTTCTGATTGTTTGGCAAAGAGTGAATAAATCACTTCATCAGCAAAACCAGCAGTAACTTCTCGTTCTGGAATATTGTTTGAAGAGGTAGAAGGAGTGAAGGTACTGTAGGCACTAGTATGACCAGACTTAACCTTGTTAGTGCTGCTCTTGCTGTGTGATACAAAAGCAACATTTTGAGCACTTGCAGATGATTTTGAGGTATTTGTGAGTTCCTGCTCAAAGACCCTAAGGTTATTATACAAGTCATTAATGGACAAAGTGTCAATATTTGGTTTGGTTCTCATTGTCATTTCCAGATTTAACCAAGCTGGGGGCAAAGATCTGAGGAACTTGTGATTTGCATCCTCAGTGGAGACTTCAGCACCATGAGCTTCCAACTGTGAGAGTAGTTGTTGGATCTGTCATTCTTTTCCGACCCTTTGAAAACTTTGATATTGTAAATGTTCAAACTGTTGTACTTTAAAACAGCTTTCTGCATCTTATTTGAATTTACATTACCACCAAACCTTGTCCTTTTGGCTTCCCAAATTTCTTTTGCATCATCCATTCTATGAAATATTCTCAGTGGCCATAAGTAAGATGGTTCTTGCCTTTTTTTTCCTTTTCAACAGCATGAATTTCTGTAGCAGATACTGGTGGAAGAACTCTAACAACACCATCTTTTCCAGTTGAGATTCTCTTATCTGAATTTCCATTATGAATTACCCTTCCAAACATCAATTATCAATATATTCAAGGTAATGTCATCTCCGTGGCCCTATATCATACTCCTCCTTCTTCAGAATTGGGAGTTTGATATTTGAGATAGTGGTTGTAGTAGGAATGAGTTGTTGTTGTTGTTTTGGTTTATTGGTTGCAGTACCATTGTCTGATGCATCTTCATGGTATGATGCTTCATCCATCACCTAAGATGTTGAGAAAAATCATCATTAGCAGTTGAGTAAATACATTTTTCTAGATCTGAAAAGTGATTGTCTGTTAGTTTTGTGATTCTTCTTATCAAAGTCCTCTATGCTTTTGATACCACTTGAAGGTCTCCCCCGTCCAAAGTCTTGGATCTGTATAGCCTTTTGTAGGACAATAGCTAACTTGAATTAATCCAAATCAACTATATGAGAGACACTGACTATGAATACTATGTGCTAAATATAGAATCTCTAACAAAAGTATAAGAAGAACACTATGTAAAACTTTGCTATTTGCTCTAATTTCTATTAGAATTCTATTTCAATGTGATACTAAACATTATGCCGTAGGGTTCCTTTTATACACCAAGGAAACCCTAATGGGCTTTACAAAAACGTTTTGTAAAAAGGATAATGAATCCTTTCCCTAAGATATCTCTAAGGATAACTATCACTTATAAACTATTCTGTTACATAAACAGGACTTAACTAGATGAGACCACAATATCTAACTATAGTTCTGCCAGACTTAAACTTAGTATGGCAGGATTAAACTATGTCTACAAACTTAGCTCTATAACTACCAGACTTAAGTCTGTTTACATTAATTCTAACAAATCTTACTATGCTGTTGAACGTTAATACTGTTGAGGGCTATTTTCTTAAATACTTCGATTAGGGTTTCAATCACTATTTAATCGATTTCATTCACTAATTATACTCTCTAATCACAAACCTCTAACTCAATTTATCTATCATATCAAAATTAACTTCCCCCCATACAATAATGACGACCCTACAGTTTGTGATCACTCATAATTAGTCGCGTTTTTTGTCTAACCTGCTGAAAGTGAAACGGTTTGAACCAAATTGTGGATTATCTGAATACACACCCCCATAAAGTATGCTTTACGTCAATCCTATTATCTATACTTCTTTGCATTGATAGTTCTGGTTTTCTGTCAGGAGAAAACGGTTAATGGGGACGTTCAG
Source organism: Tanacetum coccineum (assembly GCA_026074375.1). Classification (NCBI taxonomy): domain Eukaryota; kingdom Viridiplantae; phylum Streptophyta; class Magnoliopsida; order Asterales; family Asteraceae; genus Tanacetum; species Tanacetum coccineum. The sequence goes on from BQNB010167927.1 coordinate 12,468, forward strand.
TTACAAGCCCTAGTCAGATGGGAAGAAAGATTACCGTTACCTGTAGCCATCTGTTAGAAGTGACCTTCAACTGGATGATGAGGAAGGTATAGATTGTTTGCCAAATGCTACCATTTTTGAAGAACTTACAAGGATAAGGTATGAGAATATTTCACAGAAGCTTACTTTTTACAAGGCATTCTTTTCCCCACAATGGAAATTTCTTATTCATACTATTCTACAATGCCTAAGTTCTAAGACTACTGCATGGAATGAGTTTAGTAGCACTATGGCTTCTGCAATCATCTGTTTAGCTATAAACCAGAAGTTTAACTTTTCAAAGTACATATTTGAAAGTATGGTGAAGAACTTAGAGAATGTGTCTGGCAAATTCTTAATGTATCCAAGGTTTGTACAAGTCTTTTTGGATAAGTAACTTGATGGAAGGACAACTCATAAAAGGATTTATGTTACACCCTCTCACACTAAGAAGATTTTTTAAAACATAGGAAGGGTAGGGAAAGGCTTTTCTAGAAGAGAAACACCCTTATTTCAAATAATGGTGGTACAACATCAAGAAGAAATGGGTGAAAGTTCAGAATTACCAACTGATCCCCATCACACACCCACCATTATCCAACCATCAACATCTTAACCTCAAAAGAAGCAAAGATCAAGAAGGCCAAAGAGAAAGGACACTGAGGTACCTCAGCCTAGTGGTCTTATAACTAATGTAGCAGATGAGGCCGTCAATGAGGAGATGGATGACAGTTTGGAAAAGGCTGCCACTACTGCTACTAGCTTAGATGCAGAGCAGGATAGGGGTAACATCAATAAGAACCAATCCAAGGCAACACCTAATGAACCAAGTTCCTTAGGAACTAGTTCAGATAGTGGTCTCAAGCACCAAGAAACAATGGGGGATACAATTGCTCAGACTAGGTCTGAGAATGTATCTAAACTTTCCAATGATCCACTGCTCGCAAGAGGTAACACACTTCGAAGTGGTGAGGATAGACTAAAACTAAAGGAATTGATGGAATTATGTACCAACTTGCAAAATAAAGTTATTGATCTGGAAAAAACTAAGACCTCTCAAGCTCAGGAGATTACAAGTTTGAAAAGAGGGCAAGAATTATACAAGGTTAGTTTATCTAAAAGAGTGGAATCCTCTAATGAAGAATGTTTGGGTGAGGAGGATGCATCTAAACATGGGAGGATAGCTGATATTGATGCTGATGCAGGAATTAACCTGGTTAGTACTCATTTTGGTGCTAATACAGATATGTTTGGAGTACATGACTTAGATGGTGATGAGGTGTTAGCAGAAACAGAAGTTAATGTTAAAGATGTGAATTTAAGTGTTGATGAAGTCACTTTAGCTCAAGCACTTGCAGCTTTGAAAAGTGTAAAAGTTCAAGAAAAAGCCAATGTTGTAGAAGAGCCAAGTGAATCAATAACAACAACACCAACACTTACAACAACAACTGCTGCTAC
>BQNB010167929.1:0-13943 GCA_026074375.1 Tanacetum coccineum
AAACTTCAATTCGTTTGGTGTCCGTTTACGTTGGTTGTTGATTTTTAGTTCACGCGATTTAACTTAACACTTAAAATTAAAAGCGAACGCGTACGAGAAAAGAAAAAAAATAAATAGTGAAAAATGACAAAATGAATGATGTCATAAAATGACCTGAAAATACGGAATGTTACACCGAAGTTGAGATGCGATAACCGACGGTGCCATAACCAGCTCTTAGTCTTTGACGCTTTAGATAGAAGATAGATCGGAGACGTATTTAGCATGTCATCAAGAGAAATTGTGTACAAATTTGTGTCTCTGGATCCTGAAAGTACATCAACACCTTCTAAATTTCAAATAAAGCAAGTGTTTTTCTGAAAAGCGACTTCAAGATCCGCGTCACAAAATTGTCCAACAAAAAACAAGTTGTGTCCGAGCCCCTCAACATAGTATACCCTTGAGATAATTACGTTTCCCAACTGATAGTTACCATACCCCATGATCTTTGCAATTTGGTCGTTCTCGAATCTAACTGTACCTAGAAATTTACTAACGAAGTTTATGAGCTGAGAGCGGTTCCCTGTCATTTGTTTTGATCACCCGGAGTCTAGATAACATAGAACAATCTGGACAACCTGTCATTGAAAAGAGAAGGAGACGATGGAATATTTGTAGCATTCGATCCCCAAGTATAATTGGGTTCCGAGTTGTTAGCATTCTTAGATTCTACAATCTTGGCTTTTTTTTACTCGAACCTACATTTTTTAGATGTTTGGGTCTCCTGCTATAGACTTTAAGCTCTGGTTTTTGTGTTTCAACTGAGTGGGAGGTGGTTTTCTTAGGATGTACTAAGTTAGCTGAAGTGATCTTAGTTAAAGGGCACGAGTTTCCAACTATAATGAAAGTTCTTCTTGTTGGTTTCCACTTAAATCCTACTTCAATGAATACATGACCCGTAGGTTTCCAAATATTATGATGTTGGCTTTTCCTAGTAGACTTAGATTTAGATCGCACATTCACGTTATTCACAAAATCAAGGAAACACGTATCACGATTTGCATCAAACATACATTGATTACATTTAACACAAATTAACTCATAATTCACATTTAACATAGTATGCTTAACATTTGCATCACAAATAGGGTCTTTAACACGATTCTTTTTATTCGACTTAGATTTAACTCTCCTACGTTGGACTTCTACTTTATTTTAGATGTTGCTACTTGGTGTTTGCGCTATCCTATCATTCTTTTTATTGCATGTAGGCTGTGATCTGCAAGTACTAGTAGAACACTTCAATCCTATAGATGACAACACAGGTGTGTTAGAATTAGGTGTTTTAGATGACTCTGCCTGTTTAATGTTGCTTGAGGATGTGAAAGGTTCAGAAAACCTAACTTTTTTGACTTTGTTCATAAGTGTGACAACAATATATTTCTCACTAGGTTTATAGGCATTAGCCCATGTGTCTCGAACATAAACAAGTAACTCTTGAATTCATTTGGCATGCTTACAGGCAAAGTCTAACGCATTGTCTAACGGCTGTTTTGCTTTAGCTTGTTCCACTATTCTCTGAAGTATGTCAGCTTGTTCCTGAGTGTGCTTAAGATAGTCTATACGAGCTTCCCTATTATTCAATAACCTAGGAGCTAAAGGTTCTAAGTCAATCTTGAACATGCCTGAAGCAATAGTGGTGGTAATTGGTATTTGTGCAACATTTTCAACAGTTTCTTTCCCTTTTAATTTTTGTAAATCGTTTTTCAATGATGTAATCACAAAAACCTTGTCTTGAATTTGACGTTTTAAATCCGCATTTTCCATAGATTTAGAGTTTAATTGAGCAATCAAAGAGTCACCGTGTTCTTTAGAAAGAGCACGTGTCTTTTTAATCGAGTCAAAATGATCTTTGTAAATCTTTTTCAAATGCTCAATTTCTTTATGTAAACGGTCATTTTCAGAAAGTAATTTGGCCACACTATGCTCCAATTCAATGTTTATGGTCTCAATTTCATCCATATTATGTTTGACTTTCTCTTCCTTGTCCTTTTCTCTCATTGTTTTGATATGTTCCTTCAACTTACAAATTGTAGTGTCTTTAGCTTGTAGCTGAGCTTTCAAATCATTATTTTCAAAATATTCTAGAATTTCAAGAGCATTTTGATTATTATTGAATGATTCCTTTAGAAAAATTTCATGATTGAGTTGCATTGTTAACTCAAGAGAAATGTAGCGTTTTCAAGTTGTAAATAACTTTTTGAAAGATCATTATACACATTTTGTTTGTTCAAAAGCTCACCATCAAGATCCAAACACTTCACACAAGATTCACTACTTTGTAGTTCCACATTCACATCATCAAAAACAGCAATAGAATTCATGTCTGGCAAACCCTACATTTTGCTATTTTTTATTTTTGCTTTTTTCAAAAACTGAATATTAGGACTTAAAGAAAACCTATTTTTAAGCACTTTTTATGAAGACAACATAAGCTAAAAACCAAAATCGAGCTTAAAATGAGCTTATAAAAGCTGCTGAATCAGTAAGAAAGGATTTGAGCTTAAGAACTTTGTTGACACTTAAAAGCTTGCACAAGCTTAAATATAAGCTCAATTTGAAAACCAAAAGATGTTCTAGATTCCTTGTGATGTCTACAAGCTAAAAAGGAAAAGCTACTTAAGCTGAAAACACATTAAGCTAACTGAATTAGGAGATTAAAAGGCTAAACTCAAGAAGAAACTTAAAAAAACTCAAAATCTATTTAAGCTAAAAGACACATTAAGCTTTATTAGACTATAGACTTTTGAAAGCTTATTAAACAACTATTAAGCTATTAAACTAGTTCATAAAACCTAATCCTATAAGCTAGAATTTAAGATTTAGAAGCTAACTTTTGTTGCTACTGATTTAGGTGTTATGATGATTTTTATGAAACTTTTGACAGCAAATTTTCCCTAAGAAATGAGCTAGTAATTGTAAAACAAATCCTAATCTATATTAAGCTATTAGATTACTTAAAAAGACATTAGAATTTAAGATCCTAACTTCTACTAACAAAATGCTGAAATGAAGATTAAAGGGACAGCAGTAGTAACTGAGGTTACTACTGCTAGTGTTACTGGCAAAGGCCAAAACTAAATTTGCAGGCAACTAAAGTGTAAAGTCCTACACTAAACACTCTTATTGAGTGTATACAAACATAAAACAAGCAAGAACCAAGCCTTAGATGGCTTGGTTCAAAATTTGCACAAGTGAAAATCAAATGAAAAACTCCCCTGGTGCTGAGACAAGCTTATCAAGCCATAAAATGATTTAAAATGTAAACTAACCCTCAAAACTTATTTAAAACTTGATAATCTAAGTAAACTCAACTATCCAAATTGATAACTCAAGATCCTATTGACTTTTGATGGTCAAAATCTCTTAAACCAAACACCCCTTTATCTATTGACAGAATTGAAAGAGCTTAAGAAATGAAAACTATTGAACAAATTATCACTACCAGATATCTAATAGCTAATAATAAGCATAACAAACATGAATTAACAACTGATTTTAGCTAAAACTTAAGATCTACAAGTTATACTACTTTTTTTTTTGGTTTTTGCAGATTTAAAAACAATTAAAGCTATAATAAGATTTATACTAAATCAAGCAAAAATAGATGATTAAACTAATCTAATAAGCACTATTAAAGAGATTAAGCACTATAAGCATATAATTTGAGCAAATAAAGCAAATATAATCTAATAAGCAATTATTAGCTAATTATTGAATAGAATGATAATAGGAAAGTAAATGAGAAATTACAATTGCCTAGTTTTAACAAAGCACAGTATGTCCTTAGGAGCTTTTCTACAGCTCTGGTTATTAATAATAAGCAGTATAAGTCCTGAGAGCCCGTTCATAAGTGGCTCTCCTTCCAAAGCTCATTCTAATAGCTGAGGTTTATTAAATGTTTTTTTATGATCTTAAGTAAATTAGAAGAATAATTTTAGCTCATTCACAAGCTTAGAGACTGATGAGAGCTTATTAGCTTATTAGAACAGTAACAAACTTTTGAGCTTATTGAGAACTTTAAGAGTAAAAACAACAATTCAAGAAACTTAAACTGAGATTTTATTAAAACTTAAGAACTGATTACAATACTTAATCAAAGCAGATTACAAAAGCTTTTTAAAAAAAACTACATAAGCTAATTCTTAAAGCTAAAAATTATGAAAAGAAAAAGAAGATGATATGTGTGTGTGAGTGTGTTGTATTTATATCCAACTGATGATGCTTCTAGTCCCTTGAGTGCTTCCCACGCCTCTTCTAATCTTGCCCGTCCATTTCTTCAATCATTGGATTAATGATCTATCGTTGGATCAAGTGTGGACACTCATGGATACCATGCTGTCATTCTGTGTGACAGCTTGTGCTATTCTTGAGTGATCCAAGAGTAAAATCCACCTTTCCTTGTACTTTCTTCCATAGCCACGTAGCTTTGATGCTTAAGTGATCAATTAGCTCCCTTGATTTGACATAATTAACCCTGCCATTGTGTTCATTGTCCCATGAATTGTCGTCCTTGACCTTTAATTTTGAAAAGCCATTTGTTTTAACCTGTGGGTAAAAATGAGGACGACGGGTGAATAGTAACCATGGCTTCGTGCCTTTTTAAACTATAAAACGGGTAAAATCGTTTTAAACTTTGGACTATTTGCAAATTTGGTCATTGTCTTTGGTTTATTAAAGGTGTAAGGTATAAAAGGACTTTGGAAGATTGGCAGAAAAGGCCCTTGTGGTTTTATAAAAGGGAAATGGGTTTAGGGTTTTGGGCTTTTGGATCTGGGTATGGCCCATTTAGGTTTAGGGACCATTTGTGTGATTTTTTTGAAACTTGAGGGACTATTTGGGTATCATTTGGGTTTTTGATTTGTGGCTTTGACCAAGGACTGAAAGTTGACCACAACTTTAACTTTTTGACTTTTCCTGGCTTTGGCTTTGCATTTCTGGCTTCTCTTATGCTCTTCTGTTTCTCGTGCCCGTGTTTGCCCGTTTTTTACGGTTTTCTTGTGATTTTTGATATATCCGTACCTGCACACACAAAACACAAAAACAAGCATATTTTTGCCATTTTTAGTCTGTTTTGGGTTTAATTGGGCTATTTTAAGTACAAACGGATATGTGTATTTTTACATCTTATTCAATTCCCCTAAAACTATCGATTGCATGTCCTCACGCAATATCACATGCCTTATAACCAAATATCTCAAAACTTCCCCAAACTAAACCTTTGAAAAGTAGCAAAGATTTTTGTTAAGAGAGTTAAGAGATCACAAGTTATAAAACACCCGAATTCCCATTTTCAGAACTTTTTTCTCTTTTTATGATTTTTCTTAATAATTAACTACCTAACTACAACTTATTCTTGTGTTGACTTAATGTATTGCTTTTCTTTACTCATTGGTTAAACTTTAAGGATCATAGAACAAAAAGCACAACTAAGTGTCTAAAAAGATAACTTCATCATCCCAACGATTTTACACTTTTCACATGCTAGTTAAATTAAGATCACCGTTAAGTACGAGCTAAGATGCTAAGATTACTTATAATTACAACTTGTGAATTTCTCTTCCCGATATAAATCATAAATTAAAGTGTGTGTGCTTAAATTAATTTAAACCATTAAATCCACATATTAAGATAGTTGAAATCTGACCAAGCTTTACACATGGGCTTTTGGGCTAATATGTTAATCACTTAGCAAGATCACAACTCAAAGCAACAAAACTCCTTAGCTAAGAACATCGTTAGTTCACTTGCCCCATGATTGACTTTCTTCTCTTATAACATCCAACACGTCATCGGGTAAGTGCTAATGCTTTTGAAACCACCATCGGAGAATATAATCGAAACGCATAAACTTCCTATGAAAAAGCCTTGTTGACTTTTGCAAACCTTAGTTCAAAAGAATACCTTGGTTTTAGAAAATGAAACTTTACTATTTATTTTCTAACTTGCAACATTATTATTACTATTTACATTATTATGCTAGGAACTGGTATCACTTTTCTTTCGACGACAGATCGGCCCAGTCTCCGACAGAGCTGTGTACTTATTTGTACCAACCCTAAATATACATCCTCAACCCTTTCTTGCGAGGTCTACATCGGGAGTGCAATCCGACAAATGCTTAATGTACTTTTATTTGCGATGGAGGTTTGTATAATAATTATTAAACAACTAGGATTTATAACTTGCATCCTTTGTATTTACCAACTTCATAATATTTATATTTATATTTTATTTTTATATATATAATATATATATTATATTATATATATATATATATATTTATATATATATATATATATATTTTTATTATTTTATTATTTTATTAATTCAACACATTATTTTTTTGTAAATAGAAAAATTTCGTTTTAGAAAACCAAAGTATAAACTTGAACTAAAATCTTATTCACCAACGATGTTCTGAATTCAAGTCATGATAAAGCTTTACCTCTAATAGGTGATTAGACTTTTAAGAGTAAAACTCTAATTTGTAAAAATTAAAGAGAACACGTATAATTAATCATTTTAAGAACTCCGGGGAAGAAAAACCACAAGTTATTCTTATAAGTCTTTAAGTTTTCCAAATAAACCTTGTTTAGCATCCTAATTCGTAATCAACACTATCATATCTTATTCTTTGCAATTTAAGATCTCTAATAAAGAAATTTGCAAATTCTTAGCCTATATAAATCCAAGTCGGCATATTTAAATCTACTTGGATTAGCACAAGTCTTCATTTACCAATGATTTCTGTCTAGCATGTTTAATGTCTACATAGACTAGCACAAACTATCATCATTAATTGTTAAGGGAGAAAGCTAGAACTCTACACGTATGATCGGGTCAAAAATTACTTCTTATTCTTACCAACGGAAAACCTACATTATTGTCTTAACATTTTTTTTACAAATAATAACTTAAAAATTTAAATATTTTGCTATTTTTGTGGGAAAACGGGTACGTGAGAACAAAACAATAAGCAGGTAACATCAAATCGATAGATTCCCTCCCCAAACTAAAACGAAACACATTGTCCACCCCCCCCCCCCCCCCCCTTTTCCCACCCCTCAATGTTTTAAAGGCGGGTTTCTACGAAAAATCTAAGCCGTTTATGATTATGTACAAGATAAACGTGAATCGTTTATAGTTGAAAGGATATCGGATCTCCCCAAACTAATTTCAAACAAAGGATGAGAAGCTCGAGTGAAACGGGATACAACACAGGAACACGGGAGAGTCTTCAGAAATTGTTGGATTAATCCTGTAAAAAAATGCACAAGAACAACAAACAACGAACAATAAGAAACCGGAAGAGAATAGCCATAACACATCACAACACATTATTTAAGAAAATAGAAAGAGAATGGATAAGCTTGGGTGAAAACTCCCACGAACGCGGACTTTGTCTTTTTTGTCACCCGAGTCAACAGCTCTTGACCTCCCATCCATGAATTTAATTGTCCTTAGGGAAAGTTTGGAGATCTGGGATAACCAATGGTAGTGTATCCCCTCCATAATAATGCTTAAGGCGGTGGCAGTTGACTTTGAAATTTGAACCATCGGGATGAGACAATTTGGCAGTGCTATAAGTCTGAAATAAATTCGGTAATGTGAAAGGTCCGGACAGCGGGGACTTGAGCTTTCGGCACGTAAATCTTCTAATCGGAGTTGAAAAGTAAAACTTGATCACCAACATTGAAGATTCGATTCTTGATCTTTGAGTCGTGAAGTTTCTTCGTCTTCTCCTTGTAGATTAATGAATTCTCATAAGCTTGATCTCGAAGCTCGTTAAGTTCATTGAGTTGGAGCTTTCGATGATCACCCGCGGTTTTGAGATCGAAGTTGGCATGCTTAAGAGCCCAATATGCCTTGTGTTCTAGCTCAACTGGTAAGTGACACGATTTTCCATAAACTAGCTTGTAGGGCGTACATCCGATTGGAGTCTTGTAAGCGGTTCGGAATGCCCACAATGCATCGTCTAACTTGTCTGACCATGAGGCACGGTTTTCTCCTACCGTCCTTTCTAAGATTCTTTTGAGACCTCGATTCGTCACCTCGACTTGACCACTAGTTTGAGGGTGGTAAGCGGTAGAAAGACGATGTGTGACACCATATTTAGACATAACTTTATCAAATTTGTCGTTACAGAAATGGGTCCCACGATCGCTTATGATCGCTCTTGGTGCACCGAACCAGGAGAAAATGGATTTCAAAATATTTTAACAAACATACCATGGGCCATCGTTGGTGGGGAGCACCTTGGCTTCAACCCATTTGGAAAGATAATCGACGGCTACTAGAATATATTTGTTTCCTCTAGACGACGGAAAAGGTCCCATAAAATCAATACCCCATACATCGAAAATTTCACAAACTTGGATAGCATTTTGAGGCATCTCATCTCGATGTGAAATCTTGCCTTGTCTTTGACATGCATCACAAGATTTGATTAATTCGTAAGCATCCTTATAAATTGTAGGCTAAAAGAAACCGGCATCAAATACTTTCTGAGCGGTAATATTAGCACTATGATGGCCCCCGGTGGGTCCTTCATGACAAGCTTTGAGGATTTCAAGAGCTTCTTAGCCAAATACACACCTACGGATGATTTGATCCACACATGTACGAAAGACGTAGGGATCATCCCAAAAGTAATGCTTTACTCCTTGAAAAATTTCCTTCTTTTGTGAGTTGTCATTCCCTTTGATGAGTAAATTCCCCGCGTGGTTTAATTTGCTTATATCGGCAACCACGGGGTACTTTGATTATCATTAGATAGTCACCGTTATTCTATGTTTCAAGGGAATGTTTCATCTAATCTCTTTAGGATCAAAAACATTTTCATACGGGTTTTCAAGACGAGAGAGGTGATCGGCTGCATAGTTTTCAGCTCCCTTGGTATCAATCACTGAAAAATTGAATTTTTGAAATAGTAATACCCATCTAAGCAATCTTGCTTTGGCATCTTTCCTGTTGAAGAGGTATTTCAATGCGGAGTGGTCCGTGTAAACAACACTTTTGTTCATGATAAGATATGATCGAAACTTCTCAAAAGCGTAAACTACTGCAAGCATCTCTTTCTCTGTTGTTGTATAGTTTGATTCTGCTTCGGTCATCGTTTTGCTTGCGTAATGAATTGGTCTAAAATGCTTCTCAATCCTTTGCCCTAGAACCGCACCTATTGCATAATCACTTGCATCACACATGATTTCAAAAGGTTGGTCCCAGTTTGGAGCAATGAGAATTGGAGCTTCGATTAATTTCTTTTTTAGAGTCTGAAAGGCTAGAATGCAATCTTCTGAGAAGATGAAAGGAGTGTTTTTCTCTAAGAGATGGGTCATGGGTCGAGAGATTTTTGAAAAGTCTTTGATGAATGCGGTAAAAGCCAGCATGCCCGAGAAAACTTCGAATTCCCTTAACGGTAGTTGGATGAGGTAGCTTAGAAATCACATCGATCTTAGCTTTGTCGACTTCAATTCCTTTCTTCGAGATCTTATGTCCCGTGTACGATACTGCTTTCTCCATTGAAAATGCTTTTTTCACAATTTAGAGCTAAGTGGTGTCTTCACACTGTTTAAGCATTTTTTCTAGATTGGTGAGGCACGTAGAAAAAAGAATTTCCATAAACCAAGAAATCATCCATGAAGACTTCCATTGTCTTTTCAATCATGTCATGAAAGATTGCCATCATACACCTTTGAAACGTGCCTGGTGCATTGCATAAACCAAAAGGCATGCGGCGATAAGCAAACGTTCCATATGGGCAGGTGAATGTGGTCTTTTCTTAGTCATTTGGATCTATTGGAATTTGGAAATAACCCGAGAAACCGTCAAGGAAACAATAGTACTCATTTCCTGCGAGTCTCTCAAGCATTTGATCCATGAATGGCAAGGGGAAATGGTCTTTTCTTGTAGCTTCGTTCAACTTACGATAATCTATGCATACTCTCCATCCTGTTACAAGTCTTGTCGGCACTAATTCGTTTTCATCATTTGTTACTACGGTCATTCCTCCTTTCTTTGGTACACAGTGTACTGGGCTCACCCAAGGACTATCCGAGATTGGGTAAATCAATCCAGCGTCAAGAAGTTTTTCAACCTCTTTTTTAATGACATCATGGATCTTTAGATTAACCCTTCTCTGATGTTGGACCGCTGGTTTATAGTCATCTCTTATATTAGAAATATTTATGAGAAAAAATTCCGGGTTTATACCATTAATGTTAGAGAGCTTCCAAGCAATTGCTTGCTTTCGGGATTTAAGAACCTTTATGAGAGCGGTCTTTTCATCATCGCTCAAATCTTTGGCAATTATAACAGGTAACTTATTGTTATCTGCTAAAAATGCGTATTCGAGATGAGGTGGTAAGTCCTTAAGTTCAACCTCGGGAGGTTCATCGATTGAAGATTCGGCAGATTTACAAACTTTAAGCTCTTTCTTGATTTATGGTAAGTAATTTCCTTGATTTGGTGATGGCAAAGGATCACTATTAAGAAGAGATTCGAGAAGGAGAATGTCCCCCTCTGGGTCATAATAAGCTTCATCAACTTCCGGTAAAGTTGGATCATCGGCTATAGCAAGATAAAGATCAGCTTCTTCCAAAGTAGAAAATCACTTGTCCCCGAAAGGAGTGATGAGGCAGAGAAGATTTTGAATTAACAATGGATCATATCCGGGAGAAGGATTGCCATATGCAACTGAGTCGGAAAAATCTAAGATTTCTTGTGAGTATCTTCCACAGTAACATCAATAGATCAACTGTTCTTTAATGATTCGAGATTGTGTATGAAATAGAAGGGTATCACCACATTTAGGGTTAAAGATTGATCATCATTTCTAAGCTTAATCTCTCTTTCGTACACATCAATTAAAGCATGAGCTGTCCTAAGAAAAGGTCTCCCGAGTATCAACGGTACTCGAGGATCGGCTATGAAATCAAGAACAACAAAGTCGGCCGGAAAGTAGAACTTTCCTACCTTGACAAAAATGTTCTCGGCTACACCGGTTGGTTTGGAAATTGTACCGGGTCCGCGCTAATTCTAACACCATCTTAGTATCACTTTAGGCCCGGGAGTCCAAGCTTTTTCCAAATGGAAAGAGGCATGAGATTTATGCTAGCACCTAAATAGGCTAGGGCTAAGTAACTATCGAACTCCGAAAAATCACAAGGAATAAGAAATCGACCGGGGTCACCTAGCTTTTCCAGAAGCTTTTTGAGGACAACCGCACTACAATTTTCATTCAAAGGTGTCTTGGTTAACTCGATTAACTTGTCTTTGTTATTAAGCATCTTTTTGAACATCGGAGCAAACTTTGGCATATGAATGAGAGCATCCGCGAAACTTAGCTCAAAGTGAAGATTACGGAAATTTTCCATAAACTTTGAAGCTAGGATATCATCCTTTTTACCGATTTTCTCTTTTGCAAGTCTTGAAGGGTAAGGCAAACTAGTCTTGGTCTTTTAAGCAAAAGAAGGCTCTTTGATTGGTTCTTTGTCTTTTCCTAAGTCTGAAACTTGAGTTGGATGTCTTCGGTGCTAGGTAGCTCCGTATCCTTTGTCACCTCGGGTTCCTTTTCCACCACCGGCGGTGGAATTGGAGGTCCATCATATGAGGCACCACTTCGTGTGGTAATTGCCTTGGCTTCGTTCCTAGGGTTTGGAATGGTATTGCTTGGTAAAGAACTTGAACTTGAAGCTTGGTTGGTATGATAGTTTTGCATGAAACTTAGCATCATCTTCTGAAAATCATCTTGCTTCTTTTAGATCATTGTATATCTTGAAAATCATTTTGGTTCCTTTGAAAATTATCCAACTTCATTTGCAAGTTATTCATGTTTGCATCATTAGCCTTAGCATAACTTTCAAAATCTGTTTTAGAAACACCTTGAATTTGTGAAACGGGATATAAAGTTTGATTAACCAAAGGTTGATTTGTTGGTTGTTGGTATGGTGGGGCTTGATAAACGGCTCCTTGATTGTTTTGACGGTTTTGATTAAAGTTGGTTCCACGGTTTTGATTCGAATTGAAATTGTTTCCTTGGTATCGGCTTTGGTTTCCTTGGTTGGTTTGAACATTTGTTGATTCGACCCGGTGGTCTCATTTGGTTTGCCAACTTAGGAGGGACTTCACTTTGAAACAAAGTTGCCAACGGCGGCGGTTTGTTGGAATTGATGAATGTTATCATAAAAAATGGGAAAATCGTTCCTTGGTTAACGGACAATTGTTGAAATTATGGTTTGAACCACATGTGACACAAACTTCCTCGACTGCTTTGACGGTAGCAGGAGTCGTAGCATTCTTTTCACTAATCGCTTTCTCTAAACGGCTCATTCGAATATTCATTTTGTCTTCAAGTAAGGCGGCCATTTGTTGAATCTCGAAAGAATTATCGGAAGGTGAAGAAGTAGAAGATGGAGCATTCATAATTTCACTAGAATCATTTGGACGACTTCTTAAGTAATGCACTTTTGATTTACTTTCGATTATGGCTAAACCTTCTCGAGGCATCTTATCTAGAAAATTGCCACCCGCGGCGGAATCTAAGGCATCTTGATCATTGGTATTCAAGGAATTGTAAAATGTATCAAGTTGATGTAATTCCGAGAAACCATGATGAGGACATTGACGAAGAAGTCCTTTAAATCGTTCCCATGCTTCGTTGAAAGTTTCGTTTGGTTTTTGGTAAAAAGTAGTTATTTCATTCCGAAGGTAAGTTGTTTTTGAAGGTGGGAAGAATTGATTTATAAATTTTGCAACAAGGTCGTAACATGTGAGAATTAATCTAGGAGGTTCCTTATCTAGCCAATCTCGGGCTTCACCGTCTAGAGAAAAAGGAAAAAGCAAAAGCTTAATCGAAGTGTTCGGAACTTCGGGATGTCTAAACGTTGAAGTAACTTTGTTGAAAAATCGAAGGTGATTGTGAGGGTCTTGTCTACCCGTAAACTTATTGCTTTGCACAAGATTGATTAAAGGTTGTTTAAGCTCGAAATTGTTAGCATTAATCGGTGGAACAACTATTGCATCTTCGTATCCCTCGATGGGAGCTTGTAACATTTGGGCCATCGTTCGATTATCGGCCATTGCAACAATGTTTTGATCGACAATTGGTTCTTCTAAATCAAAATTTTCAACAACAACCGGAGGAGTTTGTTGTTGACGACGTCTTCGAGATTGCGAACGAGTGCGCATAAAAAGAAAAACTAAAAATCAAAAAGCAAAACTTTACACTAAATTTTTTTTTATTTTATTTTTTTTAATTTTTATTTAACAATGAATTTTAACGGTTACACGGAAGAGACTTAAACCAAATAATCAACTACTTCACGGTAGCTCTCAAAAATTGCTTTTCAAGGTGAGCCGTACTTCGTAGAGACACAAATGGCAAGTGTTAAATCTTTAGTTCGATTTGGGAACCAACAAGTTCACCGGAATTGATTATGATAATACCTCCGTTGAGAGTATTATATTTTGGTATTTTTATCAATTGGTGACTTTTATTTCTTTATTAAAAAGGAATATTTTTTTTATATTTTTGATTTTTCTATTTTTTATCTTTTACTTATACTAAAAAGAAAAAGAAAATATTTTTTTACTTTTTATATTTTATGATTTTTTGGATTTTTGAATTATAAAACAAAAATGAAACTTTCGAGGGTGAAAGGATCTTCAAACCAAATAAACTAAAAACGAAGGAATCTTAAACACTAGTCTCCGGCAACGGCGCCAAAAACTTGATAGTGAGTAGTTTTACACACGTATAAAATACAATATAAAATAAAATATTCAAATGAGCAATTAAGAAAATTACCAAGTTACCCTCGATAAAATTCACTCTTAAAAATATATATAATATAATATATAATACGTATATTTAACCGGGTAAATATGATCACCCGGGTCGT
>BQNB010167930.1:3594-13942 GCA_026074375.1 Tanacetum coccineum
GTGTCGTGACAACTTAAATACTTCATCCGAAGTACCTTAAGCATTTTTAATTCGCGAAATGCAAATTAAAACGTCACTCCTCTTTGTAAAATTTTCATCAAAACTAAGTCTAAAATGCCTCGCTGAGGGAGGCCTCCATATCCCTGGCGGCCCCCAATATATTTGGGACCGCCTGACAAATAGAGGACCGCCAACAGTAGACACCATATTTTACACTTAGTTAAAATTTTCTCAAAAACACAAAAACAAACACCCCATTTCTTCTCTACAGCGACGAACACAACTAAAAACAACCATTAGAACTTAAATTTACGATCGAATCAACACCTATAATCATCCACAACATCACAAAGATCATCATTTATAAGTCATTTCATCTATTTTCTTTCAATTTGAGTCTAGGGTTCTTGATGAACACTAAAAATTAAAATTGGGGATTTTTCACTTTTCTTTCAATTTTGTACAATTAGGACTACTAGGATACAATGTATAACTATTATGATTTCCGCAGACATAGAATTTGCATACATTAGTGAGTTTGTCAAAAAATTGATTTCAAACCAAAACCCCAATTTTGTTTTCAAATCACGTTAGGAACATAATGAAATTGTTGTTATTCATTGTTAATACAACTTAAAACATTTTTCAACACATGCATAACGATCTCATGAAAAAGGTCAAGATACATAATTCATATGTATTTTTTTGACATGTTTGGATGAGCAAAATCAAACTAAGGAGCGTTTGAATTAACTCTTAGGATTTTAATTTTAGGTCGAGTTAATCGTTACTTTACATTTGTCACATTTAGACACACACTAGAAACAATGCGCATAACAAATTACAAGTAAACGGTAATAAAATGTGATTTCATTCTTTTTCTAGGAAATCATGCCTCGCAAGTCATCCGAAGATCATAAAAATACAAGACACTACATTCCAATAATATCATATGAATACCGTACACCTATAAAAGAAAAACCAAGAAACCTTGAAAGTTGCTACATTCATGAGGGTCGGGTGGTTTTTGAAAACTTTGCGGATCTAAACTATGTTCGGTCTTTGTTCAGCTTTGTCTAGTTTGAGTGTCTCCTTAAAATTAATGACCAAATTTGTCCTCGTTTCATACTTGAGTTTTATAGTCAATATCAATTAAACTATTTCGACGAAGGTCAAATGTTCATCGAATTTGTGATTTAAAATCAATTCTTTTCTTACTCTCTTAAAGAATTTGCTCAAATTCTTGACATGCCTTGCGAGGGTACCTTCGTCTTTACTGACAAGTGGTCACTTGACGAGTTGGCATATGGTGTCCCTATGGATGGTCCATATCAAACCAACCCTCCTTCTCCTGATGACATCATTTCGTCTATTCGAATTGATCGAGAAGGTCAAGTCCGTCGTATCCGTCATGAGGAAGAAATTGATGTTCATGAATATCGAATTCTCACTCGTGAAATTGTGTCAACCTTAAAGCATTTGGAAGAAATTATCCAGGAAAACATTTTCTGTTTGGGGGGTAATCAGGACCATGTTCCTGTGTGTCTTTATTACATGCTTTATTGTGTTGTACACTCCGAAAAGTTCAACCTGGCCTATTATATGGCAAAACAAATGGAGTGGGTCACTAAACAAAAGCGGTTGATTTTACCCTATGGTATGTTATTGACCCGTTTGTTTAAACTCATCATGAATGAAAATCATGACTTGTACAATGAGTCTTATGGCTTGTACGATCGTGTCATGAATCCTCTTGCCGCTCAACAAGAGCGAAAGACTAGAAATGATCATGGTATGAGAATAGGTCGTCACTCCACTTCTTCTTCTTTCGCCTTTGACCACCCATCCTCCTCTCATCTTAACAATGATGATGATGATGGAAATGGCGAAGGGACCTCGCGTGCAAGCACTCCTTCCCCCATTCGTTATGTCAATTTGTTAACAAATGAAGTTCCTTAAGTTTTTCAAAACCCACCTAACATTGACCCTCACTTGGAACCCTTTTACACCTGTCAAACCGAAATCATCAACCGTCAAGTTCAGATTCGAGACGAGCACCGTGGTAGATTAAGGTCAATCGGGAAAGGCCTCAGAAACTTGTGGAGAAATATCAAGAAGTGAGCAATATGGAAATGTGCTTTGTGACATTATTAATTATATTATTTACTAATTTATGAAGCTTAAGTACTTAAACTTATATTACTTAGTTGTAACTTAGTATGTAGTACAGGAAATATAACTTGCCTTGGATGATCTTTTGATTTTATCATCCTAAACACTTGTTTGCATGGAACTTGATACTCTATAATTACCTATATGATGATATGCACGCTTATATATTTGTTAATATACATACATGTGTTTCTTTGATTGAACTTTGGATGGTTAGTTTAATGAACTTAATTGTTAAGTGTTAGATGATTCATGATAAAATAGAATTGATTGCAAAAAGAAAAATTTAGGAATTTTTTTTCTGTACAGGGCTTACAGAATATCAGGAAGAACTAGAAAATTTCCTGTCTCTAGAGAACGGCCCTCATAAATAAGGAGGGCCCCCCCTAATATATATGGGACCGCCATGTAATTATGGGACCGCCATCAGAAGTCACGGAAATTTTACTATGACTACCTGATTTTCTGTGCAGTTGACCATTGTAGGTCTCAAACTGTATAGATCTTAAACCTTTAGCTTGTAAAGGGTTGTAGCCAATATGGAATAGTTCCACACTAACCACAAGAGAAACAAAGACTATGAATACTATAAGCTATGCGAAAACTAGCTTATAATACTAAGAAGAACAATGTTTAATAACTAAACTTTACTATTAATCTGCCAAAGATGTTTACAGATTACTAACTATGAAAAGGTGTGTATGATGATTGTGTAGAGATAGATGTGTTTGTGGAGATTGATATCTTTTCTTACACACTAGATCTCCATTTTATAGTACTAAGGAGTGCTAGTAGGTCTACAACACATTTAATTACTTCTAAGTAATTATACTATAATACATTTAATGCCTTTCCTATAAACCATGTTAACATACTCTTTCATATTTAATACTTATTAATACTTTACCATAAGTAATTAAACCTTACTATTCAAACACATTTAATTATTATAAGGAACTATATCATTTGATTATCAATCATAATTCTTCATATCTTTGACCATATCTTCTACAATCTTATTTCATTATTTGTAGATTCCTTCATTATGCTTGGATTATAGTCCCTCTGTTTCATATGTCAACAAGGCATAAGGAATCTTTAATTCCAAACAATCCTCCCCTAAACTGATATTCATCTTGTTAATATCAAGTTTGCTTGAATGAAAGATTCCCAACAATCTTCCCCTAAACTTATATTCACTTTTAATCATCAAGTTTCTTAATGTAACGCGTCTTTGATCATCAGGAGGATGTATCCAACACACGTCTTTCACTTCTAAAGCTGTTTCTTTGTCATCTTCCACCTTGCTGTTTGAATATTGTGTATTCTTGTTTTCAGAATCATTTAAAAGTCCTCATAATGAAGGTAACCTCTGCATCTGCATCATCAATCCTCCCATGTTTAGATGCATCCTCACCCAAACTTTTTTTTTCCATTATAAGATGAGTGGTTTTTTAAATTCTCCAAATCATGAACCATGGTAAGAAAATTGGTAGAAAGAATCATCAATTCAATAAGTTCAAAACTATCCTCATCACTTTGAAGTGAATCACAGAAATGTATAGTTTTTGGCAAACTACCAGCCATAAACGAATTTGATGATTCTTTACCGGTTGCCGTTTGCCCCGGAATAGCCAATTCTTCATAATAAAACATGGTGAATTGATAACCATATAGTTTTGGGCAAACTATCAGCCATCAACGGATTTGAGAAGTCTTTACCAAGAGTCATTTGCTTTGGACTAGCCAACTCTTAACTGTGAAGTATGGTGAGTTGAGAACCATATAGTTTTTAGCAAACTATCAGCTATCAACGGATTTGAGAATTCTTTACCAGATGTCGTTTGCACTGGAATAGCCAATTCTTAGTGTCGGTTAGACATGGTAATTGATTTTACCATTTGTTTGTGTTAATATAAAACCAACTCTGAAAATTCTACTATTCCCTTGTTCGCTTGCCAATTCTCAAAAAACCATACCATAGACAGGCTAAGATACAACTATCCGTGAAAGAAACCAAACTATGTATTTTATCGATATCGTTACAGCACAAACAGCATAAACTTCTTTCTTTGGACAAAAACTACAGCATTAAAAAACTTTCTGAAAACGGACGAAGGCAGTACATACATATAATGCACTTAGCAGAATAAAATTCCAACAGTACTAACTTTTATACTAGCAGTTTAACCAAGTTGCAGTAAAGTACTAATAAAACATGATCAGGATAACCTTCAACACTATTGGTTTAGTACATAATAAAAATACAAATAGTACTAAGCTTCTAAGTAACAACTGGCAGTACTAATGTTACTAGCTATACTAATACATATCAGCACCAATAATATGAACAACATTAACTATCTTTTCCATCTAACACTTTTATTTGCTTTACTTGCAAAAAGTTAGTCCACAAAGCACAACAAAAGTTTTAACAGACCACAAGTAATACACTATCACCTATCGTATATGAATTGTCTGCAATAAGAAAAAGTTAGTGTCTTTTGAAGTCCCAACCCAAAAACAGACTTGATCCTGCCTAGTTGCATCAAACATAATCATTATTGTCAGGGTCTTTGATGCCTATTGGATTTGAACACGATGGTTTTTTTTTCATGTTTGGTTTCCAAACCCAGCTGCTGAGCCTTAACAGTTATAGCTTTTGATGTTGTTGGTCTATTAAAATGGTCTTCTAAAAGGTGAATGAACTTTGTGAAAAATAGTTTTTGGTCTATTATCATTCATTTTAGGTCTAACAGTATTTACTTTCCTGGCAACACTAGTTAGTACTGCTTGACTAGAATTTTGTCTAGCAGTACTAACCTTGTTAGTATCTGCTGGGGTTTCTAGCAGTATTAACTAGAATTCTACCAGTCTAGTTAGTACTGCTGTAGGAACAAATTGATTTTGATGATTCATTCTTTGGACATTGTTCCATTTTGGTTTACTCTCCCCTGAACCATTACCCTTAGCCATCTTTTGTTTGTTTAGTTCAACTTGCTTAGCCATTCTTTTTTCATGATAATCACAATCTCTTATTAAATGACTAAAACTACCACAAACAAAACATGCTCTTCTTGTAAAACCATATCCCAACCCCACTCTTTTGGATTCATTTAAGTCTTTCTTATTAACTTTGGGGTATTGACTATGTGTGTGTTTATCTTTAACATTTTCCCTAGAGGTTTTTACATGCTTATCAGAATCAACAGCAAAACTAGGTTGTTCTATTTCTTTTAAAGGTATAG
Organism: Tanacetum coccineum; assembly: GCA_026074375.1. Taxonomy (NCBI): domain Eukaryota; kingdom Viridiplantae; phylum Streptophyta; class Magnoliopsida; order Asterales; family Asteraceae; genus Tanacetum; species Tanacetum coccineum. The sequence goes on from BQNB010167930.1 coordinate 9,015, forward strand.
ACACACAATCATCATCAGAGTCTGACTCATACTCCTCAATGATAGGAGCATCAGTCCAAACTTTTGGTTCACAAGGCCTTTAACAACTTGTTTAGGCAAACATTCAAGTGATTCTACACTAGACTCAGACTCACAAGACTAAAAATCGCTGGTTGTTTGTTTTAAGTGTAACTTTGTGGATAGCTGTTTTGGACCATAAGTAAACTTAGAATCATCTATTTCTACATCAGGTCCTGAAGGCATGTAATTCCCTGTCATGGGAGGGGGAACAACATGCATTCCATCAGATGTAACAAACCTATCATATAAAGTGCTATCCTCTTTATCACTATCCTTATTCATAAATACACTTTGTAACACTTCATTTTCATAGCTCAATATGGTTCCAAATCTATAATCACCATACCCAAGCCCAAACTTATCATTAGCACTCATTTGGGTATTAAGCAGTTTACTAAGATTCTTAGAAGAGTTATGCCATTTTTCTACTTTAGCCTTTAAATCTTCTTTTTATTTTGAGCTTTGCTAACTATTTCTTATGGTATGTTAGTAGACTTCTGTTTTTTATCATCTAAATCTATCTTCATAAATTTTATCTTTTCTTCATACCATAGCTGATTATTTTGATGAGTAACTAATTGGGCTTCTACTTTCTTTAAGCCTTGACTATAAGCTTGAATTTCTATGACAGCCTCATTAAGTTTTTCTCTTTGTTCATCATACAATTTTTTAAGTTTAGCATAGTTTTCAACACATTGTTTTGAACAAGAGATTACCTCAGAGTCTGAACTTGAATTGCCATAGGCCATAAAAGCAAAATCTTCTTGCTCATCCTCTGCATGAGCAGTCCAGTCAACACTTTCACCATCAACTGTTACCATTGCTTTGGGTTCATCCTGCATCTTCTTATATTCATCATTGCCACCAAATCTAGATTTGATAGCTTCCCACATGTCTTTTGCATCTGTCATTTTGTGAAACTTTGCTAGGTGATCTTCTGGTAAAGCCATAAGCAAGATAGTCCTTGCTTTTCTTTCTCTTTCTCTAGCCAAAGTCTCTTCAGCAGTTCTTGGAGGTAGTAAAAATACCCTGTTACCCCATCAGTATCAGTAGTGACACTTACAGGACCATTACCCTTTTGAATGACTTCCCATATAGGATAGTCTGTATGTGCTAGGTAATGCTCCATCTTTATTGCCCAAATGTCATATTCTCCCTTCTTCAGAATAGGGAGTTTGATGGTTGATACAGTGTGAGGGGCTTGTTGTGGTGCTGTTTGAGGTGTTGTTGGTGGTGGTGGTGTTGGTGGAGGGTTGTCATTACCTGATCCTTCCATTGATAGGATTTGAAGAGTTTATGAATCAGATGTGTTTTTGTGGTTCTTCTTACTTAGAGTTTCTCTAACAAAGCTCTTAACCCACTTGCAGGTCTCAAACTGTATAGATTCTTAATCCTTTAGCTTGTATGGGTTGTAGCCAATATGGAATAGTTACACACTAACTCATCAAAGGAAACAAAGACTATGAATACTATAAGCTATGCGGAAACTAGCTTATAATACTAAGAAGAACAATGTTTAATAACTAAACTTTACTATTAATCTGCCAAAGATGTTTACAGATTACTAACTATGAAAAAGGTGTGTATGATGATTGTGTAGAGATAGATGTGTTTGTGGAGATTGATATCTTTTCTCTACACCCTAGGACCTCCTTTTATAGTACAAGGAGTCCTAGTAGGTTACAACACATTTAATACTTTCCTAAGTATTATACATTAATACATTTAAATGCTTTCCTAATAAACCTTGTAACCTACTCATCATATTTAATACTTATTAATACTTTCCATAAGTATTAAACCTTCCTATTCAACACATTTAATATTATAAGGAAACTAAATCATTTGATTATCAATCATAATCTTCATATCTTTGACCATATCTTTTCTTACAATCTTTCATTATTTGGTAGATCTTTCCATTATGTTGATTTAGTCCCTCTTGTTTCATTATTCAACAGCATCAAGGAATCTTTAATTCCCAACAACCATTCTCTCTTAGACCCATCTAAACTTCTTGCATTTTGCTAAACCACTTTTGGAATCTATCCCTTTAATCCTTATGCTTTTCTACTTTAATCCTATGCTTTCTAATTAAATAAGTCATCCTTCCCATTCTTCTTACCATCTTCATCTTCCTCAAACCATTCTACCATGAATTCCACCAAAGATTCTACTTCTAACCCTTACAAGAAAATCAAGCTAACCATAATCCCTCCTAGACAACTATTTGTTAACATCTCTAGTAATGAAGATGTCACCACAACAACTTCTTCATCTCCAACTCCTCCAAATGCACCATCAAAAACTCCATCCACAAATCAAACCTCATCAAGCCAAGAGAACACATCCTCTTCTTTTCAATAAAAACTTCAAATTTCACCACCATCATCAAATGAACCAACTTCTCCTCTACTTTTAAACCCTTTGCTCGACAACATCTCGGATGTTCCTCCTAGACCTTTAAACCCTCAACCACTTCAAAGTCGTCCTTCTTTGGATATCACACTTTATTTGTCACCAATCACTCCTCTTAATCACATTCATGATACTTCATCACCACCATCTCCACAACAACCTCAATCACCTATCATGGGCCACCCTCTTTACTACAACTACTATGACTACCATGGATCAAATTGCATATGTTTCTCTCACAACCGAACTCTTTTCTTAACCTTAAGAGATGAGATTAACATCATGTTTGCTCATCTTAAGTATCTTCTCACTACTGCAATCACCTCGTACTTTCCATCTCTATCTTGAAATGATTTTAAAAAATTTCATAAACATGTCACCCCAAAACTTTTTGCTTAAAAAGACATCCCCTATAAATCACGAATTATTTAGGACTTATGTAATATTATCTTTCTCTATCTCATGAAGCATGTTTAGATTGTAGTGTACCTTATGGATTAATGGTCTATTGGGGTCGTATTAGCTCTATCTTTATTTTATGTTGTATGAATGTATTACTTGCATTTGCTATTGTATGAGTTTCTTGATTGTTGAATGAAACTCTCACGCCCCAATTCTAGATTGACTCAATTCTTTGAACAGTTACCTCTAACTAGTAACGGTCAATGAAACACTTTGATCTTGAGGCTACAACACTCATTATAGCGTTTACTTATGAACCAAGCCGTAGAAAACACAAACCTTAGACGACTACATTTTTATGTTGTGATTATACAGTTTTAATATACATAAAACCCAATCGAATAATGTTCCTCTGTATTTCATTACCGCCATATCTTCTTGTGAGCTCATCAAACAATCAATAGCAGTAAGTAGGACATGTAGATTGACACCAGATAACCATACTCTAGGGTTCATTCATCACCATGTGGGTAACTAACCACAGAATAGTAATAGTATAAATAAAGAACCATTTTAGGGTTTTATCGCCACAACAAATCAACGTCTTTGTTATTTTGTGCTTCTACTCGTAACTTCTCAATCTTTTCTTTTAACCACAACTGATTATTTTGATGAGTAACTAATTGGGCTTCTACTTTCTTTAAGCCTTGACTATAAGCTTGAATTTATATGAAGCCTCATAAGTTTTTTCCTCTTTGTTCATCATACAATTTTTATGTTTAGCATAGTTTTTTTCAACACATTGGTTTTGAACATGAGATTAACTCAGAGTCTTGAACTTGAATTTCCTTAGGCCATAAAAGCAAAACTTCTTGCTCTCCTCTTGCTTGTAGCAGTCAGTCAAACACTTTCCACATCAAATGTTACCATGCTTTGGGTTTCCTCCTGCATTTTCTTATATTCATCATTGCTACAATTTCTAGATTTGATAGCTTTCCCAATGTCTTTTGCATCTGTCATTTTGTGAAACTTTGCTAGGTGATCTTCTGGTAAAGCCATAAGCAAGATAGTCCTTGCTTTTCTTTCTCTTTCTCTAGCCAAAGTCTCTTCAGCAGTTCTTGGAGGTAAAACCCTTATTACCCCATCAGTATCAGTAGTGACACTTACAGGACCATTACCCTTTTGAATGACTTCCCATATAGGATAGTCTGTATGTGCTAGGTAATGCTCCATCTTTATTGCCCAAATGTCATATTCTCCCTTCTTCAGAATAGGGAGTTTGATGGTTGATACAGTGTGAGGGGCTTGTTGTGGTGCTGTTTGAGGTGTTGTTGGTGGTGGTGGTGTTGGTGGAGGGTTGTCATTACCTGATCCTTCCATTGATAGGATTTGAAGAGTTTATGAATCAGATGTGTTTTTGTGGTTCTTCTTACTCAGAGTTTCTCTACAAGCTCTGATACCACTTGTAGGTCTCAAACCGTATAGATCTTAAACCTTTAGCTTGTAAAGGGTTGTAGCCAATATGGAATAGTTCCACACTAACCACAAGAGAAACAAAGACTATGAATACTATAAGCTATGCGGAAACTAGCTTATAATACTAAGAAGAACAATGTTTAATAACTAAACTTTACTATTAATCTGCCAAAGATGTTTACAGATTACTAACTATGAGATATGTATTGCTATTTGACTATGTATGTGTATATGTGTGTAATTCTGTTGTCTAACTCTATACCCTGGACCTTCTTTTATACACCAAGAAGTCCATTAGAGTTTACAATATTTTCCTAACATATCTAGTCAACCATATTGAATACCATAATTAAGTATTCAATATATTTCTAACTATGTGGTCAACATTAATCAAATGTCTTCAATCATCATAAAGTCTTCAATCATCATTAAAGTCTATAGTTGAAACTTCTCTTTTATCATTGACTAGTAGCATTAATATTTATCAGTATTAAGAAGACTTTTAATTCCCAACATGCTTTTTTTATGAGAGCTTCCAAGAATTTATGACCATTAAGGGGCTCGAGAACTTC
>BQNB010167931.1:0-13942 GCA_026074375.1 Tanacetum coccineum
TCCTGTGATTGTTGTGAAGATAGTTGTGAAGATATTGTTGTTGTAGATTCACCCAGCTCTTGTATAACAACCCCTTTCTTCTTGGGTTTTGTACTTTTCATTTCTTCAAGTGCTTGAGCCAAAGTAATATCATCAACAGTTTTAATTGTAGCAGTAAGTGTTGTAGCAGCACTAATAGTTGTTGCAGTATTAGCAACACTAAGTATATCACCAGCAGCACTATCTTGAGCAGCATCAATAATTAGCTTAGCAGTGTTAATAAATTCAAATACTTCTTCATCAACATCTATTTCATCAGCAACTTCTTGTTCTGTAACAAACACCTCCTCATCAGCAGAAACATTCACATCATGAACACTAACCAGAGTAATTTCTTCATCTGCATCAATAGCATCAATCCTCCCCTGTTTGGATGCATCCTTACCCAAACTTTCTTCATTATCAGAGGATTCTACCTTTGCAGTCAAACCAACTTTATATAATCTCTTCAACTTATGAGTTCTTGACCTAATTTTCTTTTCAAGCTTCTTAACCCTCCTTTTCAAACTAGTAGTCTCATTCTGTTGAGTGGTCTTTGTCTTCTCCAAATCAAGAACCATGTTTTGTAAAGTAGTATATAGTACCATCAATTCATCAAGTTTAAGTCTATCCTCATCACTTCAAAGTGTGTTACCTCTTACGAGCAGTGAATCATTGGAATATTTAGATACACTCTCAAACCTAGTTTGAGCAATAGTATCCCTTATGGTTTCTTGGTACCTGGGACCACCACCTGAATTAGTTCCTAGGGAACTAGATTCATTAGGTGTTGCCTTGGATTGGGTCTTATTAATGTTACCACTATCCTGCTCTGCTTCTAAGCTATAAGCAGTAGTGGCAGCCCTCACCAAACTATCACCCAACTCCTTATGGACAACCTCATCTGTAACATTTTCAATAGGATCACTAGACTGAGGTACCTGAGTGTCCTTTCTTTTAGGCTTCCTAGTGTTTTCTTATAGGATTGAGTTGATGGTTGAATAATGGTGGGTGTGTGATAGGGATCAGTTGGAATTGCTGAAGCTTCACCCAATTGTGTTTGGTTTTGTACCACCATTGTTGGAAATAAAGGTGTTACTCTACCAGAAAAACCTTTGCCTACCCTTCTTATATTTCCAAATATCCTTTTAGTGTGAGAGGGTGCAATATAAATTCTCTTATGAGTTGACATCATATCAACTTGTTGCTCCAAAAATACTTGTACAAACCTTGGATACATTAAAAATTTTATGTATGGCTGTGTAATCCACAACACACCTAATTACATGCCCTATTGAAGGACAAGAAACTTTTGGATGTTTGTAATACACCAGGGTTTTTATAACCCGCGCTTCAGGCGCGTGGTTTTGTTCACAAAATAATTAAATAAGTGGTTTGCCTAAACTCAATTAAAGGTACATTTAAGAAATGAAGCCCAACTATCAAATAAAAAAAGTTGCATTTTCATTAAATTGAACACATAACCATACGTTTGGAAACTCAACACTTTACCACAAAGCCAAATGATGTTTTGTTAATGTTTTTTTGATTCTTCAAACTTGTTAGCAGCTCAAACTCTTTTAAGGTATGTATCAAAGCCTTAATAAACTTAGTTGTGAAACTACAACCCACCTGATATGTACCCCATGACCTATAGAAACTACAACTCCATCTGAACCACAAAGAAACCAACCACAAACTAATCAAAATCCTATGACCCGATACAATTGACAACCTATGTTTAGTTATTTTACTCAAATAGTCCGTTTTTTACATGTGTCCGAATAAACTAATCTATAATTAGAAACCCATACATGTAAATCAGAAACTATTCGATACCTAAAATGCATACCGTACAACCATTTTGACAGCAAAGCAAACGGCCCATTTTGCCAAAAAAAATAGGAAACCAAACACCCATTTTAACAGCAAACAAAACAGCCTCTTGTTGATGAAAAAAACGACAGCCAAAGAATCCTTTTTTGGCTGAAAAAGGGCAGCAACCAAGCACTCATTCTGCCTACATAAGCATGAATACTAGAGCCATGACCATTGCTTCTCAAACTTAAAAGTTCTACCTCTCAGCCAAGTCTTTTCACCAACCCCCTTGAACCACCACCCCTGAACCACATCCTCTGAACCATGCCTCCTGAACCATAACCAAGCACACACACAACGGGTAGGTGCATAAGTGCATTAATAGCAAACAATGCTTTAAAAAGTGTTAGTTGGATTTAGGAGATGTGCAAAGCCGATATAATACAATCTCTTTAGTATGTCCAACACGTAGGATATTATTTCTGATGCTATTTGACACATCAACGTTTCTCAAACAGGATAAATAATTTGTTGTAGAAAATGATAATAGATCAAGTTGGTTGAATTTTATAAACAATATATGACTGTAATATAATTGTTTCTGCAAGCATTCAATGCATTTGTATGGGTCAACCAAAAAACCCAATCCAACCCGTTTTGACTTGTGCGGCCTGCCATTTTTTTCCACCTCTACCTGAACCTCAACTGTCTAATAAGATTTCATAAATGACCTTCCTTTTTAATATACCGTGTCATCACTGTGTGGATGCTAACATGAACAGAGTGCAATTAACCACCTACAGAATTCAGAGTACAACGTTGGACGTTCAAATCTCCGGATGCCCTCGACTGTTGGAAATATGGATCCAATAGTAAATAAATATATGTCCGAATTATTTATTCGAGCCTAAGGGGACGCACACGTTAATACGTAAACAATGTTTAAATAGTGTTTTTGTAAACGATCGTTAAAAGTAATAAACGATAAACATTAGTAATTAAAAGTTAAAGGACTAATGTGAAAATTAGGAAAAAAGGAAAGAGAGGGTTTCCCCTCTCTTTCCCTTGGGCCGGCCGAACCCCAACCCACAAGGGGTTTTCTTTCCCTACAAGATTGGGCTTGATTTGTTTTCCTCCAAGATTTCTAGCACTATATAAGGAGGCCTTGGGGTGCATTAGGGATATGTGTGTGTTTTTATGTGATAATAATCCCTAAATCTCTCCCTCTCTCCCTCCTTGTATTCGGCTAAAACAAACACCCTTAGGGTTTTGTTTTTCTCTTTTCTCAAGTATTGATTAGATCCAAGACTTGCGATTATTGTTTACTTACACTATTAGTACTAGCATACTTCATTGTTTGCTACGAACGTATTGTGTGTGGAAGCTTAGAGGGATCTTCTTTTAGATCTTGGGGTTTCACGCGTTGTTATTATACACACGCGTATATTGAAGACGGAGTTGTCGGTTACCTCTTAACGGTGTATCGATTCGAGCTAAAAGGTACATATCTTCAATCTCTTGTTAATTATTGTATTCTACATGTAATCTATTTATTCCGCTGCGTACTCGTGATATTTAATTGTTAATAGATCTAAAACCCAACAGTGGCATCACGAGCCATCGTGTAGAATCTTTAATTACAAGGAATTAAAATTGGACAAATAACGGTTTCTTGATTAATTTTAAATGCCCCGATGGGCGTTTTATGTTAAAAAGATTTGATCTTGATAGTTAATAAAATTAATTAGACGAGATCTAGGTTGTATGCAATTTTATAAATCTTGATGTATTAATTGTTAATTGATTTAAGATTTGGTTAATTGTTAATAAAGTTAATTGTTAATTAAAAGATCCATGATAAAATCATGCAAATTTATCATGGATTGATATTAGATATTAAAAATCTTGTTAATTGTTAAAAGATTTGGTTTAAATATGATCTAGATTCACATAAATTTTAAATATTTTTCTTAATTGGTAAGATCCATGATTCAAGAATTCGGGAAGACCCTTATTATTGAATCAATGGGGCCTAAAATTGTTAAAAGATTTATGTGCTATGTGGTGTATATTTGTATAAGGCTTACGCAATCGACTTTGTCGATGTATGTGGCCGGAGTTTATAGGACGAAGGAGCCTTATACGAATATATGCATATTTTAATTATTAGATAATTAGGATCATATTTAATGTTTGCATGCCTTAATTGTTAAGTGTGTTTAAATAAATGTTATTTAGTTTAGTTAATGTTTATATTTATTATTTTAAGTTCTTGACTTGTGAGAAAATAAAAGGGTTTTTTCGAAAACAAATATAAACATGACTAATGATTATCGAAATAAGATTTATTATGGACAATATATTGCAAAAAGTCAAAAGTGGATTCGGCTTACATCCGATATAAAATCTTCCATGTATAGACTAGCAATTTATAGTTCATATTGTGTTTCCAAAATTAAAGATTTTTTATAAAGATAAACCGAACGCTATGGACGCATGGGAGGTACGGCTCATCCACTAGAACAAACTATAAGAGTAGTTTAAGGCGGAGTGGTCAACATTCCTAATGAACTCAGGTTTTTAATATGCTTCGCGCTGACCTGGTTCTCCGCTTCTTTGCGCGTTCGATTGGAGTTACCGTGAACCATGGCATGTCACTACAGTGTTATTTTTTTTGAAAAAGGCATAACTCCTTAAATTTGGAAACACGTTGAATCGTCAATTTTTAAGGTCTCACTATTTATGTATAAGATACGATGATAATAGGTGATACCGTAATAATAACTTAATTGAGTAAAAGTTTTTATTAAAATAAAATGTTACGAAGTTGTTTGCATGCTTCTTCGTACATATTTGACACGTCAAATAAAATACCCTTTTTCAACTAAGTTATTGCCATCCAATTTGTAAAAACACTTGTTGATTGCTCTTTACCGATGCGTGAGACGCATGTAGATTTGCAGTCACAAGGTAATTATACGCTTTTCCGTGAGACGGTGAGTGTCACATAATTACAGTTTTGAAATTGGACGACTTAGCGTTGTTGTGGTTAGACCTGTTAACACGAGGCATAGATGGGATAAAACATGCTTACTAGATATTATTGTAATAAAGTAAGTCCCATTCGGTTTAGGAGTTGCAAAAGTTGTGAACTATCAATCATTGATTACCTTTTGAATGCACCATCACTAGCAGATCAACTGATGCGGTGGTGTATGTCAAGTTGGGTCCTAACCTTAGAAAATTAATGTTTATTTTCAATAAACAAGGGTAATTAATTTTCTTCAAGGAGTATTATCCAAAATACTAATACTTGAACTTTAACTTTTATGTTTTCAGATGGCACTACCTGCTCAAAACATAAACCATTCGGCTTTCAGGTCGATGTTTGATAATGAAAAACTTTCTGGTACTAATTTCAATGACTGGTTCGCTCGACTTAAGTTAGTCTTGAGAGTCGAGAAGAAAATGCACATCATTGAACAGCCTTTACCTCCTCCCCCTGCGCCCATTTCTGAACCAAATGTTGTGGCAGAATGGACAAAGCAATACGATGCTCATACTGAAATTGCTTGCCTTATGCTTGGAAGTATGACTCCGGAATTGGATAGGCAGTTTGAATTGTACTATCCATACGATATGATTCAGGAGCTTCGATCCATGTTTGAAATACAAGCTGGAGTGGAGAAATTTGATTTAATCCAATCTTTCCATGCTTGCAAACAAGAGGAAGGTAAACCAGTTGCTGACTATGTCCTTAAAATGAAAGGATATGTGGAGAAACTGGAATGCCTCGGTTATGTGTTACCGCAAGATATCACAGTAGGCTTGATCCTTAATGGCCTTACTAAAGATTTTGCGGGATTTGTAAGCAATTACAAAATGCATAACATGGGGAAGACAATTGGTGAAATTCATGCTATGCTTATGGAGTATGAAAAAAAGTTTACCAAAAAAGGCTAAAACACCTCAAGTAATGATGATTAAGAAAGGTAAAATCCAGAAGGCCCATCATCGTCGTCGCGATCTGAACCATCACCACCACTGGACCTAATCACCGCCACCGCCACCTGAAACATCACCACTACCAGGTCTAATCATCGCCGCCGCGACCTGAAACATCTCCACCACCGGAATAAGCTAAAATATCTCCGCGACCTGAAACATCTCCGTGATATGAAACATCGACGGAATAAGTTGCAAAATAAGGTGTTGGCGAGAGAGAATCACATGAAATTCAGTTTTTAGTAGATAAGTTATGGAAGAAGAGATTTAGGGTAAGAAGTTACAGGTAATAAGCGTCTTGAGTTTGTAATAAGTTGATACTTTGCTAAATCTATTCATGATATAGTAGGTTGTTCCTATTGATAAGTTTTCTTTGAATTGTAATAAGTTTGAGATTTCCACTTGAATCTTCATTAGATTCATAGTGAATCTCATAAGATTCAGAGAGAAATCTCATGAGATTCCATTTGATCTCCATATATGTCATTTAAAAAAATTTTTGACAATAACTGAAATTTACAAATAATGTAGTGATAAGCAATTGTTCGAATTTGGTAATATAAGCTGAGAATCCATCTCATGAAGATTTCAGATCAGAAATAATCATAAATTTAAAATTGGGATTCTAATGAGATTCACATTGAATCTCATGAGATTCAGATTCAAAATTTATCTTATGTCCCATTCCTGTGTTTCCTATACACAGAATATATGAGAACACCAATACCAACTTATAACGAGCAGACTGAAACACCTGGTGGATCGATTTAATGGGAGCCTCATGTAGAAGGAATTCCAGATACCATTTGAAGGGAACTCCTATGGTTCACAATGATGAAGCTTTTCATATGTAGTAAAATACCTGAAATGGCTGGTTTTGATGTTAAAAAAAGAGGCCAAAGAAAACAAAATCCAGGTGCAGTTCTAAATAAGACTATTTATTGTAACAAAGAAGGTGTTCCAAAACCTATTAATATCAACACTCTTGATCCGCAATATCAGAAACAAAAAAGGAATACAACAACTCATGCAACAGGTTGCAAAGCGCATATAAGATTAGTGTTGAATATTGTTTCTGGAAGATACAAGTTAGAGACCTTTAATCCTAAACACAATCACATGCTTATCCCAAAAGAGTACAGACATTTTACAAAGAAACAAAGAAAGATGAATCAATCAGAAAAAATGTTGTAGTCAAAAGCAGCAGCAAACACAGATTAGGTGCAACAAAAGCTCACCACTTGGTATGGTAACATAAAAGCGGTTATAAATATGTTCATGGGTACGACTGATGAATTTCAAGAATCATCAAAGGCGTATGTTAATCACTTCATAGTGAAAGTGACTCGCAAATGCTTATTAAACAAAAAGGAGAACAAGAACAATGGTACGGCCGAACTTACATTTTCCAGTATATGGTAGATAACGATGATTGGTTGCCATGTTTTGGGCTGATAAAGTCGCCAAATGTAATTACAAAGAGTTTTGGAGGACATAGATCCTTTTGATGCACACCTTCAACAGCAAACAAGTAAGTTAATCACTAAGTTTTTGCTTTAAATTAGCTTATTTTAGGATCTCATGAGATTTATAGTGAAATCTTATGAGACTGAAGTTGAATCTCAGGAGATTCCCTTGAATCTCATTAGATTCAGAATACGTCTCATGATATTCAAATGTTCCTAGTCAACTTTTAGTGTCTTGTGATATTTAATCTCATGAGATTCATATGAAATCTCATGATTTTCATACTGAATCTTATGAGATTCAAGTTGAATCTCATGAGATTCAACTTGAATTTCATTAGATTCAAAATAAGTCTCATGAGATTCAGCTGTTTATGAATCTTATGAGATTCAACTTGTGATATTTTTTTGATCTGACAAGCACTAACAAAATAATTTTTATTTAGGTATAACATGAAGTTTGTACCGTTCATCGGCATCGACAATCACGGAAAATGTGTCACTCTTGGATCGGGGATGCTTTTACATGAAGACACTAAATCTTACACGTGGCTGCTAACGGCATTCATGTCGGCTTTCTTAAAAGAACCAACGATGATTGTTACTGATCAAGATGGAGCCATGAAGAGAGCTATCGAAGCTGTTTTTAAGAAAGCCAAACACAGACTTTGCATGTGGCACATTATGCAAAAGATTCCAACCAAGGTATTTTTATCCGTTTAAAACTTGATCCAATGTATTGTGAATCTCATGGGATTCACACTGAATCTCATGGGATTCACACTGAATCTCATGAGATTCAAATGCAATCTCATGAGATTCATAGTGAATCTCATGAGATTCAGAGTGAATCTCATGAGATTCACAGATGCCTCATTTTGTATCTTATGTGATTAAACTAATAACTTTTTTATACAAAACAGATTTGTAAAGAAATATACGATCAAACAGATTTCAAAGAACGTTTTGATAAGATCGTTTGGAATATGTCCATTGAACCAGTGACGTTTGAAGAGAAATGGGCACAATTGATTGAGGCTTTTGATTTGAAAAATCACAAATGGTTGACAAAAATGTTTGATCTTCGAGAAATTTGGATTCCAGCTTATTTCATTGACTCCCCATTATTTGGATTGATGAGGACCACTTCAAGGTCTGAAAGTGAAAACTCGTTCTTCAAGAGTTTCACAAGCCCTGGAGCAACACTTGTTAGTTTCATGATGTCATATGAATCAGCAATGGAAAGGCAAAGGTATAGGCAAGAGAAATTAGACTTCAACACAATTGATGCAGCTCCAAAGTTTATTACACAATTAGATATTGAATCTCATGCGTCAAAAGTATACACTAGGACGATGTTTCTGATTGTTCAAACTGAAATAAATGAAGGCTGCTGGAATTGTACGGTTCAAGGTTTAAATAGAGATGAAGGTTGTGAAAATTTCGTTATTAGAGACAACAAGCCGAATGAAAATAAATCACTTTTTCACAAAAAAAAGCAACAAAAGGGGAAAGAAAAAGAGAAAGAAACTCAAACAGTGGGACAAACAGCAAGAGACTATAAGGTAAGTTTTTATTTGTTTAAATACTTATTAATTGGATTTCAATATGAAACTTTTGAGATTCATATTGAATCTTATGAGATTTCACTGGAATCTCATAAGATTTGATATGAATCTCAAGAGATTCAGAATGAGATTCAGAATGAAGTTGAATCTCATGAGATTCAACTTGAATCTCATTAGATTCAGAATAAGTCTCTTGAGATTCAAATGTTTATGAGTCACTTTTAGTGTCTTGTGATATTTGACTTGAATCTCATGAGATTAATATTGAATCTCATGAGATTAATATTGAATCTCATGAGATTCAACTTGAATTTCATTAGATTCAGAAGTGAATCTTATGAGATTCAATATTAATCTCAAACAAAATCTCTGGGATCTCTTAAGATTTCTTTAATAACATTCTTATTACTTTTGTTTTTGTGAGGAAGGTATTACTAAATATAGAAGATGGTTCGGTGGTATGTACTTGTAGAAATTTTCTACGATACGGTTTTCTATGTAGACACATATTTTGTGTATTCAAGAATCGTGACATTAAAGTTATTCCTAAACAATACATTTTGAGGCGTTGGACAAGGGACATAATACCTCCCGACTTGCGAAGAAAAGAAAACAGATATGGGGAAAAAAATGTGAACATTCAAAGACTTACAAATGAGGCCAATTTTTTGGTGGATGATACTTTATTCTTGTTGAGCAAAGATGAAGAAAAGATGGGCACCTATGTAACAAACTTGAAGAAACTCTTGGATGACGTGAAAACCGATATGCCGAACCCCCCTTCAAGAGACACTGTAATTGAGGATGTTTTTTCAGTAAAACAAACAAATGATGTTCAAGTTAAAAATCCAACAAAAGCCGTGAACAAAGGAGAACATTTGAAGAAAGGAGAACGTTTAAAGAGTGAACGAGAAAAAGCGATTAAAGTTGCAAAGAAGAAAGCAAGACCTTGTGGTTTTTGTAAGGAGGTGACAAACGAACATACCAAATTAACTTGTCCACTAAATCCAAATGCAAGGAAAAAAAGAAAGGCGACACCGGTTATTGATGTTTGATTATTTCACATACTTATAAACCCAAATACTTATTGTTATTGAATTACTGTTGATTCATATTTGATTTCTTTATACTTGTATAAATCCTGTATTTCTTTATACTTATTGTTTTGAATCTCATGAGATTCATAATGTGAATCTCATGAGACTCACTCTGAATCTCATAAGATTATAAGTATGAGATTCACAGTTGATTCATATTTAATTATAGTTGATTCACAGTTGATTTCTTTTGTAATAAAAAGTTAAATACTTATTTATTTGATTTTTTTATAAGTATGAGATTCACAGTTGATAAAAAGTTAATAAAAAAGTTAATAAAAAGTTAAATACTTATAATCTCATAAGATTATAAGATTATAAGTATGAGATTCACAGTTGATTTCTTTTGTAATAAAAAGTTAAATACTTATTTATTTGATTTTTTTATACTTGTATAAATCCTGAGATTCACAGTTGATTCATATTTAATTATAGTTGATTCACAGTTGATTCATTATGAATCTCATGAGATTCACTCATATTGTTGCAAATTGTTCTGACTACTCCAAATTGTTGCAAATCAGATGCAAAATGAAGAACAACTATAGGTAATGGTTCCCTTTTCTATTCGACTTGCGAACAATTTTCTAAATGAATCCCTTGCGATTCTATTGTGAATCTCAGGTGATTATAGATGAATCTCTTGTGATTCTCATGTAAACATAGAAGTATAGATTCAAAAAGAGAAACTAAACCGACATTACTTAAGTAAATTGACATTTCACACTACTACATAAATTCTTGTTCAAAAGCATCAACAAAAGTTAAACTAAACTGAGCTACCAGAACTGTTCTACTAACACAATAAAAATTCTTGTTCAAAAGCATCAAAAAAAAATCAGGATCACATAAAATAGTTAGATGCGATCACGTTCCTTCCTATTCTTCAATGCATGAATGATTATCGATACCTTTTCATCAGACTCAAGTTTATCAAACTCCTTTGCTAAATCTAACATCTTCTGCGCATGCACATTGATCTCATGTAAAAGTATCTTGGTGGCAAATTTGAAACGCAATCTCCTCAGCATATCAAGCTGTAACCCATATTCGGCAACAAGCCCGCAATCCCAATTTGCAACAGCTCCAGCGTTATAAGATTCCATATGAAGCATAGTGAAAATTCCACAATCTTGGTAATTCCCCTTAGTCCTCCACTTCAGCTTTGGGATTTTAGGGATCAGTTTAGCTATCTTAGTATGCCTATCATGACCATACTCTTTCAAATGACGAGTAAACAACTTTTTCTACAACCAAAAAGAAAAGAAATTAGTATGTATTAAAGTTAGGAACATGTCAACTGGGAAAAATCACATGGGATCAAAGAGCCAATTAAATGTAAAAGACTTACAAGAACTACACAAAATTGTTTATATTTTCCATCATAGGTTGCTTGACTGTTATCCAGGATAGTCATTGATGTTGTTTTTCCAGTTAGGCTAAAGACGATCACATAGAAATGCCCATGATTGCAAATTGGAAAAAAACACATGTTTTTAAAATAACACGGGTGTTTTAAAAAAATTACAAATCTATAAAATGAAATGTAAAAAATAAGAAAACACAAAGTACAATTCTATAAAAAAACAATTTTACCAAGTCAATGCCTTGAAGAGCCAAACGATCATCATTGCCGCTAAACTGAGCCTTAACTTGATTTGAAAAGCTATCCCATTTAGCATCATCAGTAGCCAAGGTTCCGTCAAACATCGATTGTGTCTGTATAAAATAACATACATAAATGTATAAATGTATAAAACAAATAATTTTAAAGTAAATTTATAAATTTAGAACACTTACAATACAACCAGTTGGAAAAAAATGCCTCGTTTTTGAGTCAGCAACTCGAAATCTCTCTTCATGGTTCAGAATAGCACCCCAACAGTCGATGACATTAGCATTAATCCATAAACCTGGTGCTAACGTTTCCATATTCAAATGTATTCCATATACACTATACTCCTCATAATGTGTTTCAAAAACATTCTCACTATATAAAAAAACAAGTGAATCATGTAAGTACTGGATCACATGAGATTCAGAGAGAATCACATGAGATTCAGAGAGAATCACATGAGATTCAAAGTGAATCACATGTGATTCACTCTGAATCTCATCTGATTCACTTTGAATCACATCTGATTCAAAACAAAAATCACCCTGTATCATCAAAAAAATAATCAACAAATATGATTTTATTAACTTACATCTTGTCACTCTGCATAGCGAACACGCTGTTCCCAAGAATAAACTCCAACCTTGTAATTTTAGGCACAACGTTAGTCTTCTTGTTCATATAAGGTGATAAGATGTAAGGAGAAGGTTTGACAACTCTTTTTTTATGAATGGGACTTGCTTTTTGGGTAGGCGTTCGCTCGGGAGTAACCGGCCCTTGATTCATTAGTTCCCGTGTCGCCGAATCATCACCAAATAAATCACCCTGAAAAAAAAGAGATTTAATTAAAAATAAATAAATTTTACGAAGTAGGAAAAAAGCTGTAGAGGAAGAATATTACGTATAAATACTCAACAGTTATAGAATCAATCACCTCTCCAACTAAATCCGCATTTTTATCTAACCATTGTGTATAGTTCTCGGGTGTACTCATGATTTGACATTCTTCAGCTGTATCCCCTTCAACAATAATTCCTTGTTCAGCTGGATTGACTGATTCTTTTTCAGTTGGACCGCTATCATTGCCAAAATCATCTAAACTGATTTTGCTAAAACCAAAACTCGGATTGCTCCCATTTAGATCTTCTTTATCCACATTTCCATCACCATCATTATCATTATCATCATCCCCATTACTTTCATTTACAACATCCATATCAACATCAAATGAAATAGGATCTCTGAACACTTGGACATACTTATCTTGAAGTTCAACGAACTTTCCATCACCAGGATAATCTGAGCTAGCTTTCCTCATTAAATCTTCTAGAAAAACCCTTTCAGAACAAATTGCAGCAAGCTTTTCTTCAGCTCTTTTAAACAAAGCCTGAATTTAATCAAATGTAGTACTATAGTTAATCACATGAGGTTAGATTATAACATAGATTTAAAATGAATCTCATGTGATTCCACTTGAATCTCATGTGATTCACATAGAATCCCATGTGATTCAAGCTGAATCCCATGTGATTCAGCTTGAATCACATGTAATTCAATTTAAAAAAATGTAATTCATAAACAAACCTCTCTCTTAGAAATTTCCAATGAAGAATCCATGGTAAAACATTCAGCCTATTGACACTCATATTCGATCCATTCATCATGAAGATCTAAACACCCAATAACACGATGTTTTGTTTCTAGATCTTGTCTTTGTCTCATTAAAGTTGAAGTCCAATCTCTGATAGCTGGACGAGTACGAACGACAGGAAACCTATCGAACTTTGTAGAATCTAGATACAAAAGCTGAAAAAAATGTAAATACACAAACACGAAAAAGAAAAAAAAAATAAAACTTCGGTGAAATTTAAAACTTACAATGAGTAATGTAAATGGACCAAGGTATTGCACAGTTGGTTTGTCTGGGAGTTCACTATCTTCAAGGCAACTATAAATGTAGCTGCACCAATAAATTTTAGAAATATCACAATCCTCACGCAAGCGTCTAACCACATCTAAACATATTTGTCCCTTCAAACCAACAAGGTAAGAAAGTTGACTTTGAAAAGAAAGTCAACTTCCCGAGCAAAAACCAACTTCGAAGCAATATCACCTACTCAGATTTCCTTTAATTTTTTAGGGTAAAATTGTTGAACCCACAAGTTCACAAAATCATGCGTCATAGGTCTGACATCTAACGAAAATAATGAAATACCACCAACAGGGATACCTAACATATCATGGATTTTCGATGGAGTAACCTGCACATACTGACCAGTCTCGAAAGTCACCCTATAAGTTGTTGGACTAAACTTTGACACCATATACCTTCCCAACCTAGACGGTAACTTATCA
>BQNB010167932.1:0-13942 GCA_026074375.1 Tanacetum coccineum
AATCGATGATATCCATTAACATATTTTGTCATTTTTATTAATACGTTTTTGCCGTAACAATAAAAAGATAACACACAAAATTATCATTAGTCAAATAGTTATAAGTTCAACCTTTAAAATAGACAAAATTTGTTATACACGCGTGTTAAATTGAACATCGAATGTACTAAAATGATACGTAATACACATATTGAACAAGTGATGGGAGCGATTGCGAGAAGGAGCTAGGGTTCATATTCGAGTAACCTGCATCGAGGCTGTGTAGGTTATTAGAAAGTAAAAAAACAGATAGGAGAGAAAAAAATAGTGATAATGTTGATGTGAAACTAAATAAAAAAAACATAAAAAGAATGTATTTTTTTCCGATTAATCTTTAATAAGTTTTTCGAATATAAAATATTACCTACGCCCTGATGGTATCATATTTCCTTTTTTTTTAAATGTCATCATATTATCACATCACTTTTGACGACCATACACATTGACATTTTGCCATATTCTAAATGCAAAGGCCGGCAAGTATTGAAAACATCAAAAGGTTTTTTGGACAATCAGAAAACAGCTTCTTGTGGTGTTTCTTGTCACCATTTGGATGGCCTCAAGTGCCACATGAAACCTATATATACACATAACCCCTATAATCAATAAACATTCCTATCAAATTGTTACAACCTGATTAATATAACTTGTAACTTCAGCCTGTTACAGTGTTAGATACGAGATATTGATTCGGTTCAACCTCACCAATCAGTTGGTTAACAAATCCCAACTATATGGTTTGATTGAGCCGCGCCAATATCGCGAGTCTCTTGATGACCTACTTTTAGCATTGACCTTTTCGCGAGAGAAGAAACGGCTATAAATCAATGTACATATTCATTTCACAAGGTACAGATATTTTTTGTTTTGCACTTTCAGGTATCATTTGACACTCTACAACTATCTGCAAACTTCTGATAAGACAAAAGTCATTAGGATGCCAATAAGGGAAGTGTATTGTTTTATTGTACTTGCATTTCATAAATGTGTGAGTTGGTCATCAATTTTGCAATTAATAGCTAATCTAGTAATGCACCCACAAAACATTACTGTACTACACAACCTGCTACTGATCTTGACCAAAATTAATTCCTAGAATTCAAATATACATCCAGGTTTCATCACATTAACTTCAATCATAAAGGTAGCAACTTTTTCCTTGGATTCCATTCCATCATTTATGGACAATATTTGATATTTTTTACACTAGTTAATACATGTCCCAAAACTAACAAGAAGCTAGCATATTTCTTCTTGGATAAAATGACATCTGATATTATTGATCTAACTAGTTAACATATGGCCTGAAAACAGGTTATAAGAAAGTCATGGCCTGTCATTTCCATAAAAGTGGCGTACAAGAAAACCGCTGATGACCCACCAAAAACAACAATGAAAAAAGGTCAACCAATTGACAGAACATGAATCAAATTATAAGGTCGTCAAATAATGTTGGAAAGAAGAGCATACCATGAAAGTCCAGTGCGAGTTTTTCTGCTACAAAAAAAACACAAGAAACAGTTTACTGGAAAAACGTAAGTGGTCCATTACAAGTAGCTTTGATCATAAATTGTCAGCAGGCCACATTGGGAGCATATGCATTGTCCTTGTGGGGCTATTAATTTGCTAGTAGCTAAAACTTCATAAATATAGAGGAATAGACTTCATTATAATTGAAAGATTATGGTGATTATGATTATGATAATGATAAAGATGCAGCCTGCGCCGACCACCAACGCCTAGTAACTCAGTGCATTATTAATTACTCTATTCACCACCACCATGGCATAGGCCAAAGTACTAAAATTTTAATTTTATCATCCTCACATTTCAGGTTCAACTGCAGTTTTTGCATCCATAATAGTCAACATTCATTTAAGATTCAAGACCCACAACCTCTTCATCTCTCTCACACCTCAGTGTTTGTGTTTGTGGGTGAGAGAGAGGATATAAAGAAAGACATAAATGATTACCAATACAAAAACATGTTCCTGAGAAACCAATGAAATTGGCCAAAAACAATAAGACACTGAAAGTTATGTATAAATCAATGTCTTGCAGAGATAGACTATAGTGGAAGTAGTTACTTATGTAGCTCTAGGAAACGGCTAGCCTAAATAAATTTTGGGCTGCCAAAATTAGGTGGTAGGATTGTAAACCTTATAAGGTAGTATCTGATACACGCCTTAAAGATTTGGTATAGAGAGGTTTTTATGTACTTGTTCTGATTATGATGCACTACCCCTAGTACATATCAAGCAGAGGTATCCTAAAGGGAGGATACACAATTTCTATGTTTTTTAGTGAAATAATTGCTAATTTATGATGTATTTCCAAAACTAAAAAGTGTCAATGGCATGATTGACAATAAAGGAAAACTAACAAAATACCAAATGGTCTCCTTTCAAGAGGCAGTCGTCTCAGTCATTCCCATCGACGCTCGATTTTGACTCTAGATCAATTGTCAAATTAAGCATACCAAACGACATTTCATAATCCATATTCATAGAGTTATCAAATTATTAGATGAAATTGTCACCTATTTGATCATGGAATTCCTATGGTGGCCTATATTCTATATATTAACTCTGTTTCAGCGACTCCACTTAAAAAGATCCATAACATGCAATTTGCGGATTCAGTAAGTTTTATCTCTATGATAAATCAAATAAGTTAAACCAAAAAGGAAACGGGTTATATAGGTCAAACGAAGGAATAGGTTGAAAATCGTCAAAACTGTATTTTTTTTATGCATTAAAGCTCCTAGATACAGTTTATTAACAAAGACTATATTATTATTAAAACAGTAAGATTTTTCATCATCTTTGACACACTAACTATTTACATAAGCGAAAGTAATCTTTTTTACCTGTTTGACCCATTACCCAACCCACCCACGCCCGCCCATTTTGCCACCTCTACTCAAAGACGTGAATGACATTGCGGTCACAAATGAGCCCAAAGTAGCATAGGTTGGAGCTATAAGTGCTCTCCTCTATATAGCAACATGGCACCACCTTTCTATCTTACACTAAAACTAGTAAACTTGCCTAACTACCAGAAACTGTAAATCACATAAGAACATCAAACTAGGAGAGATGTCATTTGGAATGCATCACATGGCTAACGAGATTTTTTTCACTTGATGATACAAGAATTTGAACCAAACTAGCCTACCAGACCTAGAAACATCAAATGGAAACCACTGGAAATAAATATATGCGCCTATTCGGATGAAGCAGGTGAAAGTGTGAAACCATGGACGAAGAGATCAAAGAGGAGGTGGGTCGGTTTTGGCTGTGTTTTATGTCAAATGGGCCAATTCATGACAATTTGTCCAAGAATAAGGGGCCAATTAGTTGCCCAAAACTTATTTTAAACATACAACACCCTAAAATCATTTTTCTTCAAGGATTTAACGTAATTTTTTAATAATACCATAATCATAAATAACACCCTTTGATCAAAAATTTCAGATATACGTGGATCACCACGGCCGACCCGTTTTAACTTGCTCTAATATGCCATGTTTTAACCGGAAAGGTTTTGGCACATTACCCAACCAGCGCAATCCTACCATCTTGTCACACCCACGGTTCAACTTATGTAAATGGTTCAAATACACATAGACAAATCTATTATGTAACCTGGTACAAGACAAAGTTCTTGTGACTAAGTTGTTTAAACAGTCTTTCCAGGTAATGCTACTTTGTGACTACAACGTCGTGGGTTCAAGTCTCAGTGACAAATGTCTTCTGCAAAAAAATACAAATAACAGATTGTGTATGGCGTCCCTCCCAACCTTCACAAAAGTCAAGGACAACAGTGTACCAGGATCACCCGTTTACCGCTGGCATTATATGTGACATAAGTATGAATAGCAGATGAACAAAACTGAGTCAATGTGAAAAAACAGGCAAGTCGGGCTGGTTGGACAATGGGTCAAAACATACAATTTTTGGGTACGAGATGAGCCGAGTCAAGTTGGGTTACACAGGAACACATATTGTAACAATAACTACTTGTTTCAATAATAATCTAATTTTAAATAAAATGATTTAGGATGTTTTATGCATTTGTCACACACTCTTGGCGACTTTCAAATCGTTCGACTCAGTTGACCAGCGTCCTTTTTTAGCTAAATTTTTTAGTTCACCTGTTTGACCCATTTTTAGCTGATATTCAGATTTAGAATATAACCGGAATCAACCCATTCATAAGTAAATAGGTTTTGTTTAGGAGGATTTATGCATTTAACACACTTTTGGCGACTTTTGACCCGTTTGACTCAGTTGACCAGCATCCATTTTTAGCTAAAAAAGTTAGTTCGCCTGTTTGACCCGGTAGATATAATACTAACCTGAATCAACCCATTCATAAGTAAATGGTTCAACTTGTAACGTCATAAAGTTTCCTAACAACAAAGAGAAGTATACACCAGATAACATGAAACTTACAAAAAAAAGGAAGAAGCAAATTTTTGCAAATAGGCTACATTGTTACTGGTCTAAATTCTGTCTGTCATATTGTAACTAAGTTATTGACTAAACAATGTAAGGATATGTGTTCCAACAAAGTTATTGCCAACTTTGTATATACAACAAAAAGAAACCAAACAAAGTAGTGTGCTGAATCACATTAGCTTTGAAAAAAACTTCCTAGCTTTAGAAGAACACCACCAAAGATGCATTAATAATAAGCAATATGGACACATCTGTACCGTATTGTGTATGGACATAGAAGACACATACCTATCTCAAGGAAAAACGATCACGATGGCATCTTCCATAACAACCGCCAAACGCTATTGCATTTACCAACTACAATAAACAACACAGCCTCATCCGACTTACTTCAACATCCTTCTTCTTTTTCTTCTATCCGCTTTAAGATCCCTCAGGATAATAATGGATACATTATCCACATAAATCCCACCTTTAGAATATGTGCATTCTATCCGCTTCATTGAGAATCTGACTTAAGTGGTAGGATCAGATGCACTTACGATGCACTCACCTACTTTATACTGTATCCAGCAACCATGTTTATGATTTCCATTTGATCCGTTTTGGGAACAAGCGTCTAGAATATATTCACTAGATGCTTCTTGACCATCCAAAGTGGACAGTTCAAATCTTACTGGCTTGGCGGCTTTATGTCCCAACCATGGGTGTGTTGAAAATTGCAAACATGTTGCCCTAACCTTTTGGAGAATCTTCCAAGTGTATCCTGAATGATAGTGTGTATATATCAGCAGGAAAAGGGAATATTAGCAAACTGTCTACTTCGAACCACCATATTTGCCGCAGATAGGCCGCAATGTTAAACCTGCAACCCTTTAGTAGGATTAGGACGTAAGCCACGTCTAAAATAACTATAAAAAAATACAAAAATAAAGAGGGGCTAGAAATTTTTAGCATACAAAGCCGCGATGAATACGAAGAAAAGAACAGATACAAAATCCATATGCAGGTCATTTCATGCATGATACTAATAAATTGCATGATGTGCAGATGTTTTGTGTGTTGTTGGTAGGTGCTAGTATTGTGTGTAGGAATGTGTATAGTTGGTTTTTGTAGTTTTGTTGTGTGTATTAAGTGTTCGAGTGTGGGATGGTGTGGTGGTGATTGGAGTGAGTGTAGATTTGATGATGACAGTGGTGTTGGTATGGAGTGTGTGTTGCTGATTGAGAGTACGTTGTGTGAGTAATTTGTGGTTTGAAGTGAGTGTTGAGTGGAGTGAGGTGGGTGGGGATTGTGTGAGATGGTTTGTTAGTGTGGTGGTTGATTGGGAGTGGTGTTTGATGGATGGGTGTGAGGGGATATGTAGTGGTTCGGTAGGTGTAGTTGTTTAGTGTGTGGTTGGTTGGGTATGTTGGTTGTAGTTTAGTGGTTGTTGATTGTAGTGTGTGTGTGTCGTTGATGTAGAGGAGGCATTTGGGTTGAGTTTTTATGTTTGACGTAGTTATGGTGGAAGTGGGGATGGTGTTACGTGTATTGTTTTATTGATCGAGTGGACGTTGATTTAAAGCAGAAGATTATTGTTTCATTGATGTTGAAGTAGTTGCTTAAGGGGTGTTGGAATCGTATGTTAGTAGTAGGATCGTTTGTGAGTGAATGAATTTTGGATGGACTAGGAATGTATTAGGGCTTGTTAGGTATCAGTAGAAGTGGATATGGAGAGAATGTAGCTGGAGTTGACTAGTAACGAATGTGCTTGTTTCGTTTTATGATGTACGATGAATACAAAGAAAAGAACAGATACAAAATCCATATGCAGGTCATTTCATGCATGATACTAATAAATTGCATGAGTGCACGCTGACTCTATACTGGAAATATACACCAGTGAAATCTCATGTATCTTAGTCTTTATGACCAGAAGATGCAACATTGTAGGAAACTAGAGGTGTGATTTCAACCCAATTACTTAGAAACTGGTTGATTCGGGTTTACCTAAAATGGGTCAAACTGGTAAACTTATAAAACTTGATTAATAGAGGAGCGTGTAGAATGCTAACCAAAGCAAATGCTAACTTCTCAAATTGCCTTAACTGAAAATAAGATCTGGGTATTTTAATAATATAGCTTTCGAAATCTTATTTAATATATCAATTGCATATATCACTGGCCACTTGACGAAGATGAGCATACGGTCCATGGATTATTATTTAGAGAACCCATACCCCCCCCCACCCCCCCAAAACCACCACACATACTCACACACACCACCACCACCACCAACCCAAAACAGTAGATCTATAAGTTCTTGAATTAAACAGTAGATGTCTACCCATGTGTCGAAATGCTGAGAGGATATTACATTCAACAATAGGAACACACACTCTGCATGTACAGAGCAATCTAAAACCATTAAGAATCTGTTAAAAGAAGCTAGCAGTCGAAGAAAAAGAAAAGGCATATTAAGCTTGCCTTGGATTCTTAGGGAGGCAAGAAAGAGGCTATTATGTTAGTTGTAGCACACCTTCCCTCTATATAACACTTCGGAAAGATTTTGCTGTCTTTACTTATGATAACCTGGTCAGGAGAGTACAATACATCGGTTTAAAAGATTGATCCCCGTGGATCTTGGTCCATGATGGCCATATGATTAATAGTACTGGAAGACGAAGAACTAGTTGTATAACAACTAACTACCCACAGAATGATATGCAATTTTTTCGACTTCGACAAAGTAATGTTACTTAGTTAACATCATAAACGTTATAAAAAACTTATAGAATGTTATCAGAAAGTCGAGTGTGATCCATGGTTGCATGCTCAGAATGACCCCTTTATAGTAATAACACATGGAGTCTTTAACAAAATCGAAGATACAAAACACATTAATTGGGCATTATACAAGCAACGTACTCATAAACATCCTCAAAGCATTGCACAACAGACTTCTATATCAAGGATGAAGTCTATCTACCAAGCCAATTTCCACATAAAAAAATTGCTATGTCACAAGACACAATTTGGCATCATGAACTTTCTGTTTTACAGTTGACCCGTTAATACTATTTAATCGTGGAATTCATATCAAAATTATTAATATGTAGTTTTATGCCAATATTCAAAGCATTTACTAGTTGATGAAGCACAATTAAAAGCTATATGCACAACTATGAACTAAAAGCTGCATTGAAGTACGACAAAATAATCATGACAAGCATGCCTTCAGTTCAAAGGAATTAACCGATTTTCAACTTCATTCCATTTTTTTGTTTATTCTCCCTAATATAGAACTTCCATCCCTAATTATCATCATGAGCATTCGGGTATAACAACAGTTAAGTACAAAATCATTTTAAACAAGTGTAACCTAGATTCTTCGGTAGGAACCCAATTCCAGTATTTCCGGTCTTCTATCCCCGTTATGGCCATAGCCATTGCAAAGATTAACACACGCTCTTCCGGTAAACCCTATTAAACCATACTTCCTGCAATATCCCACGTCACAATTAACGCATCACACAATACTAAACCTACTTAAACCCATTACACTACTTGCATCATGATAGCATTCAAGTACAGGTACAAGTGTATAACACGAGCCACTAAAAACAGATGCAATACTTCTAACTTTAGACATAAATCACACACGGAACTACAATTCATCCACACCAGTAATACATGATACACCACCTTCTTATCCAACACCTAGAACTTTAGTGCTTACAATGCAGACACATTTGTTTAGGGTATAGTCAGATCAGAATAGTTGAAGAGTAGAAATACTAGAGTTACGAACATACGAAAATTGACATAATCAGGCATTCAGGCTTTTATAAAATACAACGCAAAGTTAAGAATCTATAGGATACCATTGTACTTCGTGTGCTTTGGCAATTATATCTTTTACTTCAGTACCTAGTAATTAAAATGTTTGGTACGAGCATCTATGGAAATCAGTGTGGAAAAAATTAGTACGAAATTTACGAAGCATGTTGCTATTTTATTGATTGTTCCAATCAATAAAAAGAGTACTAGACCAATCACATTCATTGCATTAGCCAAGTATATAGTATATCACACTTTGTGTCCTAGTGGCAAAAAGAGTTGTGACTATCACACTAAAACGTGAGAGGTCTCAAGTTAGCAAACAATCCACGCCAACCTCTATAAAAGGGAAGGCTTTATCACTTGTGGCCACGGAGGTTCACCCGCAATGACTCTGGGCTATCCAAAATGGTAGTCGCAATGTCGATTCGGAAACCAAGGTAAATAAAAATAAGGATGTGGTTTGATTTTGTGTGGTGGTGAGTTCAAACCCGGTGGATTAGTCACCAAAAGGTCGGAAAACACGGTTATCCGAAAAAAATAAAATATATATATATATATATATATAGGAAGGTTAAAATAAAAAGACAAATATTCGTGAGAAGGATAAAAAGAAAACTTTTTTTTAAAAAGTTCTCGAAAAATTCCAAAAAAATTCCATTAAATCTGGTGCATAAAACTTTTGTAAAAGAAGTTTTTCTAATTTTGAGTTTTTATACATTTTTTTAATGCCCAAAAAAAGAAATTTTGATGAAAAAAAAAATTTGATGCACAAATTTTTCGACTTGTTATAGTTTGATGCGCAATAAAATTTTGATGCAAAAAGTCAAAAGAAGTTGGGTACAAAAACGAATTTTTGATGCACAAAAAACCGATTTAATGCACAAACGTTTTTTTTAATAAATTTTTTTCGGCAAAACTATCCACTTTAGAAAAACTTCCTTTACAACTTTTTCATGCACAACATCTTGTGGAATTTTTTGAGAACCTTTTTAAAAAAATAAATTTTTTTATTCTTCCTCACGAATATTTGTTTTTCTATTTGATCTTTATCATATATGTATATATATAAAATATATCAAGAATTTATATTTCCCAGTAGTGTTGTTCAGTTCTGTTAGTCATAATTGTACTAATGTAGAGGCATAAAAAGCAGAACATCCAATAATTAGGTAGCTTTGAATGGCAATTTTAGACATTTGAGCAGATTCACAAGAAATGAAAAATGTTAACAAAAACAAGTACCTTGTTACCGTCATCAGGCGTCGGTTAATAACGGGGAGTATTTGTTACAAGTTTTGGACATTAACAAAAGAGTTCATCGTTTTGGACACAATTAAGTTTAGTAATACACGATGTCCTGAACCCGTTACAAAAACTATCTCTAACCCACTCTCATCTCAGTGAGGTGTCTCACTGGATCAAAACTAGCGCTGCGGGAGTTTATTTTTTTTTGAGAGAAATGAAAGAATCAAGATCGGAATCCTACATAATTATTTGTCTTTTCAAGATATTATACAAAGAGTAAAGTACAAAATTTAAAAAAGAAATTGATTTTCTAAAAGTGATACTTTTGTTTTACTTTCGGTTGACCAAAAGTGAAATACCCACCAAACCACAAGGACCAAAACAACAACCTTTTGGACTGAAAGTGAACAAAAGTATCTTTTTTAGACTAAAACCAAAACTTTTTTGGATTTTGGACCAAAAGTGAAAAACGCACCAAACCACAAAGACAAAAAATGTACTTTACTCTTATACATATCTACAAATTATTATATATTATAAACACAAAATTATATGAATGTTTCATAGAAATGTTGTCCTAAACTATGATTATGAAATGTTTAAGAAGATTCACATGTTGTTTTTTAAATTCTACGAAACACAACCCATAGATTTGTAGTTCTTTAGTTTCTGGTTCGAGAAAAGTAAGATTAGATCGGAGTAGATCTTAAGATCCTATGGTGATCCTATAAGATCTTAAGCATGCAAAGATCCTATGTAGGATCCAGACCGTTTTTGCTTTGCAGTATCGTAAAATCGTAAGATCCTAAGATCAGGATCGAGATCTTAACAACCATGGAAAAAAGAAACGGTAAATACATTGTCTAAGAAAGACTAAAAATACCTGATATAGTACAAACAAGACTAATTTTTTCTGAATTATCAATTGAGACTTTATGTCGCGAATAATATTTAACATACTTCACATATCATGTGTTGGCGTTACACGCTTGAGCCACGTCACACAATTGCCAAAAAAACTACAGAATTCACATAAACTTCACGATAGGATGGGGCCCAGTATAAAGCACGTCAATTTTCTCGTAAGAAAACAAAGCTTCACACGTCTTGTTTAAAAAAACCTCACGATACAGTGGGGCCCAACATGAAGCACGTCACATTTTTTTCAAAAGAAAACAAGTTTTGGAAATGTAAAATATCTTTACGAATGACCGGAGAATCCATCTGAATGACGATTTGAACGGAAGTTAGTATAAGAAGAAGGTGATTGTTGTTTAAGATGCATACCGAAAATAATAGTATTTCACATAATTTTTTCGTGGTTTACTGCTGTTTAGAAGGAACTTCAAGCAAGAATTTGTTGTGGGGTGTAAGGTTTAATACGCTTGAGAATGCACTAGCCATTGTGGTAGAGCAGTATTTGTTTGTTTGTAGGACCTAAGTTTGAACATACATATGGTTTAAACGAAACTTCAAGCAAGAAACACTCGTATTTATTGTGGAGGTGTAAGGTTGTTGACTGTGGTTGTTTACGGGTGTCGGCGGTGAACTTTCTCATTAGTTGTTGTTCTCGTAATTTTCATGCTATGGCGGATCAACATGTATAATATTTATTGTGTTTGATTATTAGTTTTAAGTTTGTGTTATATGTTTCGTAATATATTATTTTTATATGTTTCGTAATATATTGTTTATATGTTTAATATATTTAATGGCGATATGATGCGGTCTTTACTATTAAGAAGTCATGTGTGACACTAATTTTCTAATTTTTTATATTAGAAATTTAATTAGAGACAATGAAAGGGTCAAGATATTTAGGACAACATGTTTTGTTAATTGGTTAAATTTGGAAGAAACTTGAGAGAATGTTATTTTAGTACATTATTTCTTATGTCACCAATTAGAGTCTAGATCTAGGGATACCAATCTTGTTTCGTTAACATATAGGATACGTGGTGTTGATCTACTTTTGGTAGGGAAGAATCCTGCTTAATGACAATGTTAAAGTTTGTGATAACGCCTAGATTTGGTATGTTTTGG
This sequence comes from Tanacetum coccineum, assembly GCA_026074375.1. NCBI lineage: Eukaryota > Viridiplantae > Streptophyta > Magnoliopsida > Asterales > Asteraceae > Tanacetum > Tanacetum coccineum. The sequence goes on from BQNB010167932.1 coordinate 11,616, forward strand.
GATGTGTTATCTTGGTTTTATATGTGCTAATTGGTAAAATATTACTACTTTTACTCCTGTTATTGTGCAAAATGAGTTTCTTGTGTTGCGGCTAGCCGAAAGACACGAATTGAAGAAAAGAAGCTAAGAAATGAGTGCTAATTCGATATTTGATTTGAAGACCCATATGGGACAGTAAAATATGCACTTTGGGTCATGAACATATGGTATGGATTAAAAGAACAGTATTGTAACTAAAACATTAGTCATATTCAAATTTAGAATACCTGTTAGAATTTAGCCGAACACACAAACAACAGATAAATATAACTTTTGATCCTTACAACTCTAAACTGCCAAAGCATATCCAAACTATATTATCTAATTTTGATAGTTCAGTATTAGAAGGTGTATGTCGGATCAAGGGACAAATATCAAGTCTGCTCACAGGCCAGGTTAGGTCCAGTCAGGTCAAGTCCACTTCGGTCATATAAGGGTGGTGTAGGTACAATAATCGAACAGGTTCTCGGAGATGGGTTTTGTTATGTAATTTACAGAAAGGTGCATCGGATCTGGTGGGTTGGTCAATTGTTTGGTTCTTTACCTCGTGTCGTTTAATGTTTTGAAACAATGTTCAAGGTGTATGCAGATGAATATAAAAAACCAATGCTTAGTCTAAAATAAAAATAAAAACAATATTCACAAGTCATACCCGCCCATCAGGCAGGTTTTGCAACTAGTATATATATAGTGTAACTTTCTTTTCAGCACCAATCTTAGTGCGAGAACTGACAGAACCACCAAAAACATGCATGCACGCCTTCAATAATTGTATTTTTGCACATATGTTCTAAAAACAACATATATGTTTTAAAAAAAACATAGTTGTTCTAAAGAAATTGAAAATACAAAATTTTTCTTTGAAGGTGTGCATGTATGTTCTTACAAGGCGTGTAACGACAATATTGCGGCCGTGTGTAAGGTTTTTGTGAAAGAAGAGGAAGAGTTCATGATGATACTGAAGAACATAGGTGGATTCTTACGATTATTGATGATTTTCATGTATTTTTTTTATTTTTAAAAGGCGTGCATGTATGTTTTTGGTGGTTCTGTCAGTTCTCGCACTAAGAATGGTTCTGAAAAGAAAGTCCCCCTATATATATATATATATATCTATATATATATATATATATATATATATATATAAATGTAATGTCAAATACCTTGGGTGCCACCTAGGACGAATTAGTAGGGAAATTAAATTATAGAGATTTCATTAATTCAATAACTCAATTAATAACACTTTCCAAACTGATTTTTTCTGAATTTCTTCCACCACAACATCAAAAAATAAGTAAAATGAACCCTATTCAATCCATTAATGTGAATCATTTTTTCATCAGGTACAATTTTTTAGTATTGATCTATATACACTTTTTTTGCATGATTTTTTGATTATCAGTTTTTGTTTAATAATTTCGCCTAATTTGTTCATACTTCAAAAATATATTATATTAGTGTAGATTGTTGTTAGTCATGCTTAATTATTAAGTTTGAAATTTTATTATGAACAGAATTTTATTATTGTAAATATTTAGGCAAGTTTTTTATTTGACTTAGATAATTAAGGAATGTATTGATAATATTGTAACTGCGTTCCTTGATTTTAGTTAAATTTTTAAAATTGCAATCTTTACCTAAATTATTATCCAGTTTTTTGTTTTTGAATTTTGATTCCAATTTAACCTAATTGGCACACTATAAATACTTTCATAGGCCAGAGCTTATGAGTCACATCCTTTCACAGTTTATCTGAATCTGAAAATCAAAACAAAAGTATTACATAATGTTCAGCTATACTATTTTTGTTCCCTTTTCGTTTATAACTGTTTATAATAAAGTAATTTTATTGTTTGTTATTTTGTTTTTCTATAGAAGAAATAAATCAAGACATTACTCCTCTTTCTGATGTCGACCCTATGATGGATGAAGTGAAAGTGTTGGTTAGGTACATAAGCAAGTGGTTTAATCATCCCCAAGGAAAACCAAACATCAAATGGAGTCTAGAAATGGTTTTGCAAGATCAACTGGTATGTTATTAAATGATTTTAGTTATTTTGTATCTTGTTTGTATATTATTTTTTGGTAATGGTTAATGTATATAATTTATGTTTATATCTCAGGGAAACCGTATACAAGCATCTGTTATGAAGGATTGTATGAATAAGTTTGAGCCCATTATTGATGAAGGGACATGCTATAGGATTACTAATTTTGGCGTTGGAGAGAATGGAGGGAGTTATCCCCTTGTGAATCATAAATATAAAATTAACTTCTATATGAATACT
>BQNB010167935.1:0-11143 GCA_026074375.1 Tanacetum coccineum
GATGGTGATACCAAATTACAAGTTTGATTTCGAGATGAATTAGATAGCGTAGTTGAGGAAGAAGATGGGGAACGGATTCACTTCTTAGGTGGTAATAATTCTTCAGGAACAAAGAAATATCGAGGATCAAATAATAGTGATGGTGGTAATACCGGAGATGGAGTCAAAATAGCTGGTGAAGTAATAGGATCTGGTGGTGAAATAGGTAATTCCTTAGCATAAAATGCTTGTGCGTCCTTTAAATAAGGATTATTGTAGAAAGATGAGAATACTGGTGGGATCATATTTTCTTTAGGGTTTTCCGAAGAGTTAAAAGAACTGCTTCCCGTTGAAGCTGGGAAATAATCCAGTGAGACCGAAGTATAGTTAAGAATATTCATAGAGGAAAAAGCATCCTCAATATCGGAAGTAGAGCGATTGGGAGAAGACATCGTTCTGATAACAACCCAGTTTGTAAATAACATAAGTTATTTATGTAATAGTATAACAGATATGTATCTTTACATACTTGTTCTGGAATGTAGTGGCATGGAGGACTTTGATGGCTGAAAAAAGAAATGTGGTTATAGTTAAGGTTTTGTATAACACCCTGTGTTTTCAAGTCATTGACGACGTCGATAAATCTACTATTTATTTTTAGTGTTGTACAGCGGAAGCATAATCAGGATTTATACGTCATGGATACAACAATCCAGAAATCCTAGAAAAGCAACTTAAAAGATACTTGTTCAAAAGATACGTAATCATTCATTTAACATCAAAGTTTTACAACACAGGTCCCCAAAATCTAGAAACATACGAATTGAATGATAACAAGTTTAGCCATCATAAGACGCATGCCACTCCGTGCCATAAGTTGCTCAATTACCTAAGATAAACATGCTAAAAAGTCAACACAATGGTTGAGTGAAATTCATAGGTTTGAAATGTAATAGTTGAATACAAGTCCTCATAAGTAATTGTTATAGAAGCAGTGTCATAGTAATTCGTAATTAGTGTGGTATTTTTTGGGTTAACGTTGTTATACACAACGTTATTGTAATAATTGCAACGAATACAATTATCATGGGAAAATGGTATTGTGTTATTGTTATTGTTATGGTCATGGTCTCGTCTAAGCTCATGACACACAAACTGACTAGTGTATATATATACCCAAAATGATATGGTATATATATAGAGAGATAATGGCCCTCGGTGTAGGTAATTGCCATATACCTATGAAATTCAAATATAGTGTATTTGGTTACATATCCGGTTAACACAAACAGGATTTGTCAATCCCGATAGATCTATCCACAATATTCGCGTTCACCCGTAAGTGATTAATGGTCCATGATAATGAGAGACTTTTGGCATAAAGTAACTTAGACATTAGTTATAATGGTATATCAGGATAGCATATAATCTGGAAAAATACTTGTATTCATAATTTATAGCATGTATCCCCCTCACGGGTTTATGAAAACATTAAAGAGATTAAAAAGTAAGGCTATGAACTCACTAAGTCTTTGAAAAGTAATCACATTGTTATAAGATAAACGAGTATGTAAAAGAGTTTGTAACAAGCATGTATCCCCCTCGCGGGTTTATAAAACATGTAAATAAGTAAAGGCGAGGTTATGAATCTCACCAAGTCTTTGAAAAGTAATCACATTGTTATAAGATAAACGAGTATGCAAAAGAGTTTGTAACAAGCATGTATCCCCCTCGCGGGTTTATAAAACATGTAAATAAGTAAAGGCGAGGTTATGAATCTCACCTGATAGGTAGATGTTATAAATATTCCAAAATGAAAGCTGACGACCTTATCATAATCTTAACGGGGATGGTTGATATAGCAAAATGATAGTAAACAGCCACGTTAAGCAACTTGAGTAAATATGTCAAGTCTTAGGAAGATTGTACTATAGAACTTTGGTTCAGAGATTTAGGAGTTTGATTGGAAAGTTTGGAATTATTGTATCACCGTTCGGGCCATCATAATTCAGAAGTCATTCTATAATCGGTTTTAAGCGTTTTAATCAATATCTGGAAATGTTAAGCACGAGAAGATACGTTTATTAAAGTTATGTCTGTAATATTAAGGTTTATAAATATGATTTTACACTTTTCAAAAAAAGTTACATTTTTAGACCCTGGGGGTAGGTTTGGAAATTGCCAAATTAGTCCCTTGGAGAGTTTGTATTTTACGACTTTGGTCCTTCAACTTTGAAAGATATACCAAGTAAACCTTGGACTTTGAAAAGTGACATAATAGATCCCTGGAGTTATAACTTGGTTAAAAATGACACATTTTAGCCTTTTAGTTATAAGTATTCCGAAAGTTTAAGATATATACCCCCTTGCATGGACATAATTACAAAACATGTCAAAATTGCCATAAAAGCTGTAGTTTAACCATTTCAATGAACATTTATAAGTTCTAATAACTAAAATATGAAGTTTAACATAACACAAGTTTTTAAAAATATCGATTGTTAAGCCTAGGAAGCAAAACGGGTCAAATTAGGGTTTCAAAACGTAAACGCGTAGGTTTTAAGTTTAAATTCCTTCATTAATCAATAAAGTGGTTATTTTAACATTAGTTAAGCATGCTAGGATAGATTATAACAATATTTAATTATTATAACATTTAGTTTTAAGAAAAACATAAAATTAGGGTTTCGGGTGTACGGTTTTGGATCAAAATGGAAAATGAGCATGAATTGAGTTATGAAACTTTAACAAGAGTATATTTAGGATCATATGAACATTATAAAAGTGTAGGAGCAGAAGTAGAATATCTAGAACCTGGGTTTGAGCTTCAAGGAGCAAAAATGGTAGAAATGGGTCGTTTCGGGTAGTATTTCCACTCGTACGCCTTGTATCTTGTTCCCGGGGCTTCAAATCTTCAAAGCTTTGCTTGAATGATCTTCTTAGATGATCCTAGGATCATATGGAGCAGAGAATGTTTGCTCAATTGGGTTATAGAAAGAAGAAGTGGGGGATGAGTTGAAATGAAAGATTTAGGGTTCTATTTATAGTTGAAAACACTTAGGGCTTAAGGTTTCTTCTATGATCTGATGTTGGACACTTGGAGGGTCTAGTACATGAAGTGTTGAATCTATGGACGGTGATGTGGAGGTTAGGAAATGTAGATTGGTGTGGAGGATGTAGTTGCTTGTCGTGGCTGTTATGGCTAGAAGGAGGGAGATGTGGCTTCATTTGAGACCAAGCAAAGGTACAAGGAGCTTAGTAAGCTGCTATAAGGGTTGAGGTGCTTGTCATGGAGCTGCTTTGCACATGGTTGGTGATTAAATGGGTCAAATTTGAAGGAAAATGGGTTGCGGGTCTGTTTTGGTTCGATTAGGGTTTTCTCGTGTTTTCAAGCTTATAATTCGTGTGTCCTTGGTTAAAAATGATTAGTTACTGATCCTATGGAATATATTAAGGATTATATCCAGAGTTGGTAAGTGGTTTCTGGTTTAAAATGGGGCGAAAATGAATGAAATATGCCTGCGGTTTCTAGTTGGCTCGTTAGGGTTTCATTATGGTTTTAAGTTTAATTCTGTTATATTGCCAATTAATGATAGATAAATGTTCACAAGGATTATATTAAGTGTTATTAGCAAAAGATCTATAGGATGGTTGGATATAAATTAGGTGAAAAACGAGGGTTGGTAAACGGGTCATATGATCCATTTAGGGTTCATTTAGGGTTTTCCAGTTGTAATTCTTGTATATTGTTGAAATGATGATGGAATGATGATTGAACATGATTGATAATGTTTTAAATTAAGTTATTACAACTTATTTGAGAGTTGGTTTGGGTTTATGATGGATAAATATCGAGAAACGGGTCATGGTTTAGAAACTAGCTCGGTTTTAGGGTTTAGGGTTTTGAATTAGGGTTTTGAGTGTAAAAAGATGTATGAAATCTTATGAATAGAATAATTAGGGATTACACATTGTATATTGAGTGTAGTAGCTTGTACACAAGTGATGGTGAAGAAATTAGAATGAAAACGGAGGTAAAACGGCTATTTTAGATGTCATGCTTAATGACTTGTACATTGTGCTTTGAAAACTTGTACTTGACTTGGAGGGAGTTTATATTTCAAATGAAATGTTATATTACTTGTATATATGCTTTAGTAGCTTGTACATTCACTTTAGATATTAACCCTTCATGAAATTAGGGTTTTAGAGGCATACGATAACGGTTTAAAGCCCGTTTAGATATAACGTTGTGAATGGTACATTATAGGAATAATGTACTTTGTAATAATGATATTATGATATTGACTTGACATGTTATGATGTTTGCTTGACATAGGATTGTCATAGATAGGTTGCGTGAGCTCGTCTACTTTAGTTATGACATACTGAGATATTGACAATGCAAGTAATGTAATAAAGCGAAAAATTTCCCCGTATAATTGTGATCATAGTAAAATAGATTGATTATGCATTTGATGAAAATTCTGGGTTGTTATACTAACTCAGAGTGGTTTGATTCGTTCCTTCCGGCTTAAGGTATCTGCTACAACATTTTCCTTTCCAGGATGGTAGTGAATTTCACAATCGTAATCTGCAAGCAATTCTAGCCAACGGCGTTGTCTCGTGTTCAACTCTTTCTGATCAAGGATATGCTGAAGACTTTTATGATCAGTGAACACAGTACATTTGGTGCCATACAGATAGTGTCTCCAAATTTTAAGAGCGAACACAACTGCTCCTAATTCGAGATCATGAGTGGTATAGTTTTCTTCATGAGGTTTGAGTTGTCGGGATGCATATGCAATAACTTTCTCTCTTTGCATTTACAGTGCTCCTAGACCTTGATGGGATGCATCACAGTAAACAACAAAATCATCATTTCCTTCTGGTAATGCTAAGAGTGGAGCTTCACAAAGCTTCTGTTTTAGTAATTGGAAAGCCGACTCTTGATCTTCGCCCCAGATATACTTCTTGTTTTTCTAGGTTAATTCAGTCAAAGACTTTGCAATCTTCGAAAAACCTTTGATGAATCTCCAGTAGTAGTCCTCAAGTCCTAAGAATTGACGTATTTCTATGGGTGTAGTAGGAGATGCCCAATTCTTAACTGCTTCAATCTTGGTGGGGTCAACATGAAGTCCTTGACTATCAATTAAGTGTCCAAGAAATTACACGATATGAATCCAGAAAATCACACTTGGAGTACTTGGATTCAACTTTCTTTTTTGAGTAATTCTTGGGATTATTTCAAATGATTTGATTGCTACTTCTTTGTTACGAGAGGTGATAAGAATATTCATCGATAAACACTATTACAAAGATTTTCCAAAGTTATGGTTTACACACTCGATTCTATGTGATCTATGCATTAAGCTGGTGCGTTAGTTAAACCAAATGGCATCACTTGAAATTCGTAGTGTCTGTATCTTGTTCTGAAAGCAGTCTTGGGAATATCTTCATCCCTGACTCTCAGTTGAGTATACACTAATCTCAGTCGGAAAATTTCTCTTTGAGTAAACACTCAAACCTTGAAGTTGATCAAATAAGTCATCGATCTTGGGTAATAGGTAACGATTCTTTATGGTAAGTTTATTCAACTCCAGGTAATCAATACACATTATGAAAGATCCGTCTTTCTTTTTAACAAATAAGACCGGAGCTCCCCAAGGTGAAGTACTTGGTCGAATAAAACCTCGGTCTGCCAACTCTTGAAGTTGGTTAGATAGTTCCTACATTTCTGAAGGAGCTAATCTATAAGGTGCTCGGGCTACAGGTGTCGCTCCTGGAATAAAATCGATTTGAAATTCTACTTGACGAACGGGAGGAAGGCCAGGTAGATCTTCAGGAAAAACTTCCGAGAATTCTCTGACTACCATTATGTCTTCTAGTCGTTTCTCGTCCGACTTATTTTCTATTATTTGGGCTACGAAAACTTGACATCCCCTGGATATATACCTTTTGGTTTTTATACAGGATATGAGATTTAGTCGGGTTTTACTTTGGTCACCTCGAATGATTAATGTTTCACCGTCGATGGGAAGGTGGACGACTTTCTCGTCACAGATGATCCTAGCATGATACTTGGATAACCAATCCATACCAATGACGACGTCGAAACTACCGAGTTTAATCGGCATAAGATTAATTTTGAAAGGTTGGTTTAATAAGGTCACGATTGCACCCTGAATAACGGTGTTTTTGCTAACTAAGTTTTCGTCAGCCATTTTGATATCGTAAAAGGTATCTATTGTAATGGGTGGAATATTTAGCTTAGAGGCAAGAGATATGGATACGAATCTTCTATCGGCTCTAGAATCAAATAATACTCTAGCTAGATGTTGGTTTAGAAGGAACATACCTGTGACTACGTTCGGGTTTTGATGAGCATTCCTATCCTTAGCTGTAGGCTTTACTCTGGGATTGTTGTTGGGGTCTTTTGGCATCTGATTTGATAATGCCCTTTCTATCATAGGCATGGCAAGTAAACATATCACTTAGTAGCAGAGTACTTCCAGTATGCTGGCCCTTTGTTTTCTGTTCTTGTCAGATGGCCCACATTGTTGCAAAATATTACACTTATAAACAGTGCAAGGTCTGTGTGATGCAGAGTGCAATTTTCTTACACAAGGGACGGTTTCCAGTATATCTATTATTTTCAGTTAGGGTGGCAGCATAAGCCCTGAAGGTTTCCTGTCTTCTGTTCTGTTGTGGTTGGTGATTATTGTAGCGGTTGTTGGTGTTGGTGTTATGGTAGTTGTTGTTATTATCGTTGCGGTAGTTGTTGTTGTTGTTGAAAGTTCTTATGTCTTCATCACTTGATACTTGTACCGGAGTGTGCTTTGTTACCTGATCCATTAGCCTCTGGCTATGTTAATGGCTCCTCTTAGAGTTTGAGGTTTAGAGGCGGTAACATTCCCTTCAATACTTTGAGTAATCCCCGATTGAAACTTCCATCCATTTTCTCATGAAATTGGGCACCATAGTGGGGACACAAAGAGTTGCCAATTCCTGGAATCTTCTCACTTACTGTCTTGAGATCATTTCCATTCACAGTCAGATGGTAAAATTCGTCTTCTATCTTCTAGACTTTAGTTCGGGGACAGTACTTCTTTATCAAAAGTTTCTTGAATTCAACCCAGGTAATCTTGTAAGCTTCTTCTATCCCAATAGGTTGGGCAAAAGAATTCCACCAAGATAGAGCTTCTTCAATTAAAGTACTAGTAGCAAACTTCACTTTGCAGTCTTCGATACTGTTGCTATGGGAAAACACTGATTCAATTCTTTCAAACCAGCGGATGAGACCAATAGCGCCTTCTGTACCTTTAAAGTTGATAGGTTGGCAGCTCATGAACTCTTTGTAGCTACATTGTCTTGCTACAGGAGCTTCTCTTGGTCTGGTGATATTATCAGTATTTGCCATGTTAGCGGCTTATGCTTCCAGAGCTATGGTAACATTGTCAGCAACTAGTTTCCTGATGGCAGCCTGAGTCATGGCTGGTGCTTCAGATGTTGACATCCTTTTGGGAGGCATTGTATCAACATAAGATAACACGTAATAAGAATGATATCACAAGTCTTAAATGATTAAAGTTTAAAAATAAACATTGTCAAACTAGTGATATCGAAATCATAGATAATTCATATCAAATAAGTATTTATGATTTATTTAGAAATCATGGTATGATTCATAACGATGGAGACGGAGATGATGATATAAGAGAAGGTGTTTTAGGATGGATATATCAGTATTATGAAACAACAAGGTATAACGGGATTGCCATTGTATTATATAATGAACAACTTGCCTTTGTACTGTACATAGTCAAAATTTGACAAGTGTTGTTATTTATACCACACATCCTGTGGCTAGGTTAAAAGCTATAACTAGTATCTAATCTAGTAGTTCGATGGTCCTTTCTGGCTGTTCTTGAGTTCATAGATTGCATTCAGAAAACTTTCCTTGTCTGCTTGGTGACGGACTTGGATTTCTTCGATGATTTGTTCTAGATTAGCAATCCTAAAGCGAGCCAGATCAATCTTGTTGTTATTTCACATTTGCTTTCTTTGAAGTTTAGTAATTCGAGCATGAGCCTTTTGGAGTTCAGCTTCCAGATTGTCAAAATCTTATTGTATAATCACCCGACCTTTTCCGAGACCTTCAATTTTTTCTTCTTTGTGCTCAATGCGGTCGAGAGAGAGTTCATCCAGGTGATTCAGAATTTCCTCAATTTGCTCCTCGTGACGTTCCAGACTTGTCTTACGAGAGCTTTCTCCCATCTTAAATTCTTGAGGTAGGACAGAAGTAGAGGAGAATGATTGGTTATGGCCCCTTTTTTCTTAGGTGACAATAATCCCTCGAGAGGAAAGAATTCTTGAGGAATAAACATTGGGACGATGGTAGGCACATAGTTGGATGGGAATAGATGATTCTTTAGCACTGGTATGCATGGCATGACCTTCATATAGGGGTATCTATGAAAAAGTGAAAGAGTAAGTTGGTGAAACTATTGGTATTGGATAACACCAAATAAGTTATTTGAAGAGCTTAGATTAAAGTTTTTCCTGTGCAGCTGGACATAGTCCGGTATCCGAGATATAGGCGGAAAGTTGGAGGAAAATGATCCTCAATATTCGGAAGTATGATGGTTGGAGAAGACATCACTTGTTAAACAACCCAGTAGTAAATAACATAAGTTATTTATATAATAGTATAATAGTTATGTATCTTTACATACTTATTTCGGAAGATGTAGTAGCTCGAAGGACTTTCTTGGTTGGAAAAGAAAAGTAGTTAAGTTAAGGTTTTACCTTGTTCTATATAACAGTTGGTTCTTGCTACCAATCGATAACACCCCCATTTTTTTGACTTCTAGCAGCGGAAGCTAAATCTGGGTTTTTATTTCATAGTACACCAGTCATAATCTTAAATATGACTTGAAAGAGACATTTTTAAAAGATAAGTATCATTCTTTATTTTCATTGAGTTTTTACCAACAAAGAGGGTCCTAAAATCTACATGAAAACATAAGTTTGAATGATAACAAGTTTAGCCATCTTCAAAGTTTCATTGCCACTCCGTGCCTTAAGATGTTCTGTTACCTGAGAGAAACTGCTAAAAGGTTCAAACACAATGGTTGAGTGAAATTCATAGGTTTATATTTGAATAGTGTGAATACAAGTTCATAGTAAAAGTGGGTACGTTGTTATACACCCATATTAATTCTAGTGTATTAATTACACGGAGTACATTATTATGGAAACAATATTATTGCGTCTAAGCTCATGGCACTCAAACTGACTAGTGTATATATCAATAATGATATATATAAAGATAATGGCCCCCGTGTAGGTAATTTCCATATACCTATGAGTTTCAAATATAGTGCATTTGGTTACCTATCCGGCTAACACAAACACACCAACGGGAGTCGTCACACCCTGATAGATCTATCCACAATATTCGCGTTCACTCGCAAGTGACTAATGGTTCATGATTAAGAAATATTGGCAGTGGAAGGTACTTAGGCAATAATATATCTGGCATACAGTTGGAAAAACACTTGCATTCATGGTTTAAGCATGTATCCCTCTCGCGGGTTTATAAAGTATTCAAAAGATTTAAAATGCAAGGCTATGAACTCACCTTAACAGGAAAATGTGATTGATGGCAAAAGTATATCAAATGAAAGTAACAGCTATGTCACGCAACCTAGGGTAATATGTCAAGTCTTAGTGTGATGGTTTATGTTTCAAAACTTCATAAAGTTTAACGTATTACTTTGATTTATTAATTTATGGAAATATTGTATCACTGTTCGGGCTATCATAATCCAGAGGCCATGTAGTATCGTTTGAGGAGTCAGGGCACTTTAAATCGTAAACCCAGCAAACTCGTCAAAACAAATACCCAAATGGAACCCCTCACATGAAATTCCCTAGTAACGTGATACGATAAGATTTTTAAGTTTCTTCAAAAGCTAGTCGATGATAAATTACGTTAATTATATAACGTAATTGTTTTTATAATGCGTCGATCGTTGATTAATAGCGATAAATGTATCTGGTTTTAATAAAATCGAGTCTTATAATATTAATATATATTTTTATAATTTATATAAAAATATTATATTATATTTTTTTAAGTTTGTAAAAATGGCAATAAATACCCTTGATTTATAAACTTTTACAAATTTAGTCCTTTATATAAAAAGTATATATAATTTAATCCTTTAACTTTAGAACTTGGAAAAACAGCCCCTTGTAGTTATAACTTTAGGAAATTGACATTTTCAGCCCCTCTAGTTATAAATTTCCGAAAATTACGATATATACCCCTATGCATGAAAACATTTGCAAATCAAGTCCAAAATTCATAATTTTGATATTTTTGAAATCCAAAAGAGTTTTGCAGGTCATGGCTTATTAGAATAAGCTAAAATAAGATGTTCTAACGTAACAAAAGTTTAGAAAAAGGATTTGTTAGCTAGAAAATCAAAACGGGTCGTTTTTAGGGTTTTAACAAAAAACGCATGGGTTTGTGGTTCAAGGAATCAAACAAGAGTTTATATAGAATCTAACGAGGCTAATAAAAGTTCTAAAACAGATTATGAGCTTATGGAACAAGGTTTTGAGCTTACTTGAGCTAAAATGGGTCTAAATGGGGGTTTTGGGTTCGCACGCCTAGATATGGATTCAAGACCTTCCTTTGATTCATGGCTTCTATTCTGATCTTAGGGACCTTCTACTTCTTTCTTGGCTGGTCTAGAACTCCATTTGTGTTTGTGATGAAGATTTGAGGTGTGTTTGAAAGGGCTTGGATTCGGCTTATATAGGGTTCAAAAACTTGGTGGCCAAGGTTAGGGCTTGGAGTAAGGACCAAGGGTTGTAGGTAATGACTAATGAAGGCTAGTATGATGAGTCTTAAGAGCTAGGAGGGTAGCTATAAAAGGTAGAAGGGTGTTGAGGGGGTTAAGTTACAATGGAGTGACAAGGAGGTGACAAGAAGACTTGGTGACTAAGGGAGGTGATGGAGGTGCTTATAAGGTGCTTGGGTGGCTGCTTGATGACATAGTGGTGAGGTCATACAGGTGCTTGAGGTGCTAGGTTGCTAGCTTAGGTTTTTAATAGTTTAAAATGGGTGGAAATAGGTTACGGGTCATATTAG
>BQNB010167937.1:0-13942 GCA_026074375.1 Tanacetum coccineum
GAAGTATATTAAAAAATTTAGTTTTTCTTTTTATTAGATCTATAAATTATACAAGTTTGGAATTTTTTTATTAGGTCTCAGTATTTTATTTATACATTTGGGTTCTAATAAAATTTTGACAAAAATTATTTCAGTCTTTGCCGGAATCTTCATCAGCCGTCGCTGGAACATAACGTACACCACCACCACCACCACCACTCAGTCACCACAGCAGTCCACACCTCACTGTGATCGAAGGTTTTTCAAGTTTTTAGTTTTTTTAGTTATAAATTTTTGTTCTTTAAAATTTTAAATATTTTTTCTTTTTACTGTTCGAGTTTATAAGATTTTTTTAGATCTATATTTATTTTTTGCAGATCTGGGTTTTTTTAACCGCATTAACAATTTTTTTCAGGTGACGTTGTCGGAATCATCGCCGCCCCGCTGCCACCGGAAACTGATTTTGTCTACAGAAATTCTATGGTTCCTTTTTAATTTGTGTAACTTTATTTATAAAGCTTATGTAGAGATTAGTGTATTTGTTTATTTAAACTTTGATATAAAACAAGTGTAAATTTTGTTATCGTATTTTGTATAACTTATGCTACATATAAAGATTTTGTAAAGTTTATTACTACGTATATGATTTGTTTGTAAGTTAGCATATAGTTTGTTCCAAAGTTTTTGTAAATTTTGAAAAAAAAATTATGTAATTTTTTTATATAGTTGTGTGAATTTAGTAATTTTGTTTTATTTTTTTTGCTAAATTTTATTATATAAATTGGGATGTATAGTATTTTGAAAAAAAATCTGGTTTTGGTGTATCTATGAATTGATTATGATGGTTTTTGTGGATTTGGGCGCATGTGCAACATCTTGCCGAGTTATGGTTTTGCCCGGCTCATTTGTAAGGCTTAATATTTGACAACATAAAGTTGAAATTTCAAATTTTAGATTTTGAAATTTAAAATTTGAAATTTTAGATTTACAATTTTTGAGGTACAGACTGTGTTTTTAAAACATTGTCTAATACGTACATGACAGTGCTTTTAGTTCCCAATGCTATAAGAATTTAAAAATATGAAAATTCACATATGGGATTTACTGACACGCAAACTAAACAAAGCACAAACAACACAACCTACTGCCGAAAATGTAAACACTTTTTTGAGCCCTTATTATTTATTTCACCATACTCATACGCATGTCACTGAGGCTTAAAACCTCATGGCTTATAGTTTTTCACATATCTTGGAAGGTCAACACTTTTTAAAACAAAAGATCAATAAAAATATGTTATTAAATATTTGATGGGCTCGAGGGTTGTAGGCTTGTGAATGTTTCATAGAATATTGACTAAATAAATGAAACCAAACTCTGTCAGTTGTATACTTTGTGAATGGTCGTGACATGGCAATACAACCCTTATCTACTTGATTATTTTGTTAATTTTTTAAAATTGCAAGGTAAAGAGTTAACCAATGTTCTAAAACCCCGCCGATTGAACCCGTTCTAATTGAAAAAATAAGTTAAATTAAACAGGTTTCATATTATAACACCTCGAAGTTTTAGGTCATTGTATGGACATTAAATAATATCCAATTTAATTAAGGGTGTTTAATTTACGCGTTTGCTCTTAAACCGTAAACGTTAAGTTAAATCGCGTAAACTAAAAATGATCATTCAATGTAAACGGGCATTAAACAATTAAATGTTTACATCAAGCAAGTGTTATATGATTATTATGAGGATAATTAATAACTTTGTTCATCTTATTTTTATTGTCTACGTAAAATACTTACGTTTCGCGATAAAATGCGTTAAGGCATTCCCGGAAGTTCTAAAACCTAACTACGCCTAAACGAATACCCACGATTATACCCAATACCCAAAATAACAAATATAATATCACATATATGTATATTATGCCGAAATTTATAAGATAGACCCAAGACTTTTCAACTTATACATAATATCTAGATATTTAATAAAAGTACTCTTACACCTTTATCAACTTGATTTATTAACCATGAACTAGGGTTAGAAAGTAACCATGGTTAAGTTAGGAAGATATTTTGACTATAAATACTCATGCATGCATAAGTAAACTTCACCTTAAATCCTTACATGCAAAATTTCATTTTCTTCCTCCCTTTTATACACTAAAACTCACGGCACACTTAGGCCACCAAACAAAATCCATAGTTTGATTTTCTAAGATTATACAAGCATATACACAACATACTTAAGGTATTCTAAGGTGTTTGCAAGCATTGGTTCATCATTTGCAAGTATTAAGAAGAAAAAGTAAAGATTAGGGTTTTGGAAACCTAATCTAGGGTTTATAAGCTTGTAAGCTTTGGTTTTGAATCTAAACACGGGTTTAGAACTTATTTCTCATCTCTTACATCATCTCTAAGGTTTTCTTAATTCCTTCATACTTTTATTTGTTGTGATTTTATGTGTTATATGTTATTTACGGCTAAATCACCACTAATGACTTTTAAATGTGTAAAATGGGTTTTTATTTGAGTTTATCAATTTATACACTTATTCTCATGTCCTAATGTTATAAATATCATGGAAAAATAGATCTATAAAGATGTTAACTTATGGTTTAAGTATAAACATGTTTAAGGACTAATTAGGGTTTTAAAGTTATCTAATGTAAATACAAATGAAAGTAATGAAAGTAAAAGGGTTGAACTTGTTGCAATGAATTTACAAGGACTAGGGATGATATTGGACTTTATTATAAGTACCACAAGTGTCAAATGTGTTTTTAAGAGTTTTTATAGTAAACTACTAAGTTAATAATACATAAAAACAAGGTTTTTATAAAGTTATACACCAAAATAATTAAGGGCTGTTGGAGTTCGACTTCAAGACAGTAGCTTTTGATATTTTAAAGTTATAATACGCCTCATGACGATTCCAAAATGATAAGAAACTCGAAAAACGGATTTATAACGAGAAAGATACGTTAAAAACGAGTTTACGACTATAAATACTTTTATAAAACTATTTTTATAAAAGTTACTATTCATTACAGCAACTTTCATTTTTAAAACATCTAAATATGATATAACTTTTAATTACGAGATCGCATATGAAAAGAATCGCTAAAAAACGGGAACTATAACGAAATAAACTACGGACATTTTCGATTAATTAAAGTTTTTTATAATGTTTAATTTTTTAAAACTGAAATGAACAGTTAAAGTACTATTCATCAGCGGACCCAACTTTTATAAAATATAGTACCTCTTTTAAATAACAAAAACGGTACTCGAAGGAATCACTAAAATGGGAATTTTAAAACGATATAAGTTATTACGATTACAAGTTTCGCTAATTAAAGCCCTAAAAATGACTATTTAGCTGTATGAACAGTAATTTTACTATTCCATCTGCAAGAATCTTAAAACTTGAATATGTAATATTTTGTATCACTGTCTTACTACGAGACGTGGACGAAGAAACGCGAGCAAGGGGTTTTTAAAAGACCAAATTTAGCGTCATTTTTACGAAAAAAGTATATTTATAAACGTTTTTACTTTATAAATATTATTTTACTAAAACGATTAGTCGGTGATTATGCTATATAGAATATTGAGTGGTTATCAAAGTGCTATATTACTAGGGAGTTTCATAATGAGGCCTCTTCGGATGGCGTATCGATGAGTTGTTGGATTTACGATTTAAAGTGTCCTAAACTCCTCGTTCGTCTTGTCTATGACCTCTTTAATTTATGATAGCCCGAACGATAGTACGATGTAACAACTATAAGATTATATTCAATGTTATTAATTAAAGTACTCTGTACTTATACGGCCTTAATTTAAATAGGTTGCATTTATCGTCTTGCGTGATGTATTATCTGTATTATTTGGGACTATTGTACTAAAAGGTGAGTTCTTTAGCCCCACTTTTTACAGTTTACTGATTTGGATATTATTTGGTGGTTGGAAACATGCTTGTTTTATAATTTGGACGCAAGTGTAGAAAGTAATATATTGATTATGTGTTTGCCCTAAGTTGAGATAACCCTCCTGAGCCCATTATTCATGAGCTGTTAATGCATAGTGTGTTGTGAATTACATTATGGTGAGCTGACGAATGATATAAATAGATCTATTCGATTTATTAAACCTCCCCGTTTGGGTGATTAGCTATCACTGGGAACGAACGTTGACCATGTCGGACTTGGATGTTCGGGTTTACAACATTGTACGGGCAAATCATAACTGCTAAAAATAGCAATAATTATAGGTTGAGACTTTCTGGGTGTCTGAGCTTAGTGCCAACAGTAATCTGGTTTTGTGATTGTTGGCATCTGTTGTAACATCACGGGAAAAATCTTGCGGTCCTGCATAATTTAAATACATAAACCTATGAATTCACCAACAATTTTTGTTGACGTTTTAAGCAATGTTTTCAGGAGGTCATTAGGCACGAGATGCCAATGATGCATTGGATTATGTTTTGCATTGTACTGTTAAAGACTTATGTGCATCATGTTTTGGGAAATCTATGTTGTCTTTTGTAATATGAAACAAAGAACAAGTAAAGCTATAAGCTTTTGTAATATGTCTTTTATTTAAATCCAATGTATCAATCTATACGACTTTTGTGTCGTTCTTATATATATCTTGTGCTGTTGATCTTGAAGTAACATGCCCCGGATCCTTATTCTGCTGCGACCCATTTTGGGGGTGTTACATTGTAGAACTAGTCTTAACACTCTTCATATTGCGTCACCATTGATCGGGTAATTGATACGAAAGTATTTTTGTTTTTAAACGGAAATGTATTCACCCCCTCTACGTATTCCACAATTGGTATCAGGAGCCACGTCACTCTAATTTTCAAACAAATGGTTTTTAAAATATAGTACGATCCATGTATCAAATTACCCATGAAGGGGGATTGAATATGAAAACTGTTTTGTTCCTTGATTCGTACTAATTTTGTCGTTAGATATACTTTGTATAATAGATTGAAAGAAAATCTTCTCAAAAGAGTTTGAAAATGTCAATATATACTTTTCTATGGCATAAGAGTAGAAGTGACGTCGAAAACATGCATTTTATATGCGGGAACAACCTTTTAAAGTCCTACGTTCTTTCGTTATGTCACCAAATGATTTTGTATAAAAAAAAGTATTTTTGAGTACTGGTGATGGTCCCTTAAATGTCTCAGATGGTCCATAAAATATATATGAGACCGTCTGTCAGTGTCGTCAGAATTTGATCAAATTCGAAAATTCATATAAAATCAACCGTAAGTCTGTAGGAATCGTGCCACCTGCCATTTTAAAGGTAATTGAATGTACTTTTATTTAAAAATACTTCCAAGTCTTTATTCTAAACTTAAGTAAGTCAGAAATGCAAAATACTACATAGTGGTCAAAACTTTTTGTTTCGTTTTAACCTAAAACTTGTAGTTTACCTTTTCTTTCAAGTCTGGCATTTCTAGTCAGTGAATCTTTGAAAAATGGTGTATTTATCTTTTCAAAATATTGATCTTGATTAATTTTTGAAATGGGGAGAAAACTATTTTATTTTCAAATAAAATCAAGCTAAGTATACATTGTTGTATCTAATACACAAAACGATGACCAATACTTTTGTCTATTAATCTAAAAGATTATGTGCGTTTAGTTGTGTCTTAATTTCGTTAATAGATACTATTAGGTGATCATTGCTATTTGTAATTGAGCTACTTATATATCTATACATATGTGCCATGTACATTATTTGCTTGTTACTAGTTTTCCGAATTATGCCTAAATAGGAATTATGTTAGATCTCTTGCATTAAGTTGCGAAATTGTTTGTGCATTGCATATTGGTATAGATCACTATATTTAAAAATGTTAATTAAACATTTTGTAAATTACTTTGAGTGTGGTAACCTACTTAGAAATGAGAGTTCAATAGTTTGTCAAGTTATGTTGGAAAATTTGTCATTGCACTAATTTATCTTTTTTAATAAGATCACATGTTAAAACCCGTCACTAAAATATTTCCAACACTTTAACTCTCTTCAAAGAAGATGTCTAAATCTTTTCATCGCCTTGCCTTGTTTGACCTTAGGTTGTTTAAACAAATGAAAAGATCGAATTAATACATTAGCATTTAAGTAAAAGAAAGTGTATTTTTTAAAACTTTGCTTGTGCTTGGATTGTTCTAACACACACACATAATTATATTCTTTTTATAAACATATAGTATTTTACAAAAGATGTGTGTTGTATAAAAATGGTTAAGAAAATCATTTATATACTCATAAAATGTCAAAAACTATGCATACTATACATAACTACAAATAGTTTTTCGCACAAACAAAATCTATTATACTAAAAGATTGAGCCTCTTAATTTAATGTGGAGGTATTCAAGTTATAAATCCACGCGAACCGGCTGAAGAAGATGAAGTGTCCTTGTGGTTTTAGTCCATCTTATAAATGGTGAGGCTTTATGATTCAAGTTCATATTTGTATGATTAATTTCTAGTTATAAGAAAACCAAAGGCTTCCCAAAGATTTAGTGTTGAATCTTAATGTTATGGTTTATTTCGTTCCATAAATCATTCTCAAAAGGCCAGCTTGAACGATGCTCAAAGCTAAAGATCTATCCAATTTTGAAAAAGGTATTGTCTTTTATTAAATCTCATTCCAACCTCATTCCTTTCGGAAACTCAAAACAAAACCAATATTCATGGTAACCTTATCACTACAACCAACGATGAAAAACTAAAAGACATTTTTCATCAAATTAGAACTACAAAATCTCTTGTATGTAACATATCTTCACAACTACAATACTTATTTTTATGTCAAAATTTAATTCATTATTATCTCATTAATGTTTCATTTTATTTTGTTTGTTGATTGCATGCTGTTATTAACTTTGGTGCATCTTGGTATGTCATTTGTTTTTTTAAATGAGCTTTATATTATATCTAAAATTATGAAACATTTATGTAGATAAGCTATTTGACAAAATGCCTCAATGAAATATTTAGGGTTGTTTGTTTTGGCTTATATAGCCGGCTTATGGCTTATTTAGTTTTAGGCTAATTTTTCATAAGCTCACTTTCTATGGCTTATTTTGAAACTTTTTTATATTTGGGATTGTGAAACATTTAATGTAGATAAGATGTTTGACGAAATGCGTTAATGAAACATTTAGGGGTGTTTGTTTTGGCTTATATAGTCGGCTTATGGCTTATTTAGTTTTAGGCTAATTTTTCATAAGCTCACTTTTTATGGCTTATTCATGCTATGCATAGAAAGTCGAGCCTTATTGGCTCTAATGTACGCGTCCTTGCCTAACTGGTGTTTCTATGGCCGTTTATGGATTTTTCCCAGGCCACAAATAACAACCCGTAATTTTCATCAATGTAATTATCCATCTATTAAATTAGATGCACTATAATATCCATCTATTATATATATACAACATTTTTACAGGGAAAATTTTACTTTATCTCATTATGCAACGTAACTTGCATCTCTAAAGTAAACGAGCTCACGCAACCTCTACCTATGCCATCTATATCTATGTTTATATCATGTAAACTTCTTATATTTCATGTATATATCTTAAAATATTTCTTTTTAACTTGTACATTATCCATTACGTACTTTTAAAACGTGCTATTTCAAAACACGCATTTTTATACGTTAATGTTTATATCCAAAACCCTAATTATATGTATTGTTTTACATATAAAATGAAATGTGCAAGCCCTCTCAAAGCATGATATTAAGTATCAATACACAACATTTGAATATCTTATCCCACCTAATTCAAGTTACAACTTTCTAAAGCCAATGTACAATCATTATGCAAGAAAACTAAACTAGTCTTGTTTACCTCCTAAATTCACTTTAGTTTCTTTACCACACTTTAGCACAGGTACAAAACACTTAATGCATGATCATCTAACCCTAAACCTAAACCTAATTTTCCTAAAACATAATCTAAACCCTAAACCCTAAACAAACCCTAAACCCTAATTTCCCTTTTTAAACCTAAAATAAACCTAAACCTTTAAAAAACTAAAAAACCTTAATCCTAATCCTAAACTTATCTAACATTAATCCTTAACCTTAAACTATCACTATAACACCCCAAAAATGTGTCCGAAGCAGGATAGATGTACCGGGGCGTTACTTCATAATACACAAAGCTAGATACAAGAGAACGTCTCCTAAATGTGTGTTTTTTAAAAAAGTAATCGAGTTGTTTTCATTGAAATTGGAATCTATAACATTTGTGCCCATAATTGATGACAATGAAAAGCTTTTGAAAACATTCCCAACGAGATTTGATAATTTGTAGGGTAAGTAGAAATTCCTATGAAAGAAAAATCTTGTCAATTTAGGACTCTCAGTTGCCATCAAGTAGGCCAAGCATCTAATTCACCTGAGAAAAACATGCTTAAAAGTGTCAACATTAAGTTGGTGAGTTCATAGATTTGTTTAAGTATAAATGTTGAACCAAAGTTCTGTAAAGTGTGTATGACATTTTGAAATCCTTAAATGTCTTCCAAATAATGTTGTATGATTTCGTTGGAAATCAAGAATTGTAAAGCATGCATAACCATTTAAATCCCCAAATAGTACCAAAAAACGTATGTATAGTTGAACCACTTTGTTTCAAAGTATGTATTTGCACTTTTTTCAAGACATACGCGCAATATTCATGTATATGTTTGTTGGCCCTGTAGACCATCTATTCATAATCCGATATGTTATAGTTTTGTTTGCAGTGTACTAGCTAATCACCAGGAACGGGATTGTCAATCCCGAATAGATCTATTTTATAACATTCGCGTGGATAACATGCTATAACGTTCGTTTGCCCAGTGATATAGTAATCGCCCCAAACAAGGATTCACACCGAATAATTATTTCATAACATTCTGCGCTTCCCCCTCCAAAGTGATTTACAGTTCATGAAGCTGTGACGTAGACATGTATGTACCCATCACAAGTGTCCCCTCCAAGAACACCCAGGTATTTATTTAAAGAATATGTACTCCCGTTACCAGTGTCCCTTCCAAGAACACCCGGGCAGTAATGTAAAGAATATGTACTCCCGTTACCGGTGTCCCCTCCAAGAACACGCGGGCAGTTATGAAAAAAATATGTACTCCCGTTACAGGTGTCCCCTCCAAGAACACCCGGGCAGTAATGTTGTTGTTATCAGTTCAATCCGCTTAAGCTAATCCTTAATCATTTCAAAAGTAAAGTATGCATTCGTGACCAAAAATAAAGTCAAGTAATGTATCCCATAGCGAGCTATGTAAATGAGTATGTAAACCAATTTGAATTCAACCATGTAAATGCATTTGCAAACAAGCATGTTCTCACCCCAAAAATATATGTAAAACAAGTAAAACATGGGGCTATAAACTCACATTGATGTTGTAGAACGATTGGCAGAACATCACATATTAAACACAACACAAACGGAAACCGGAACGGCTCGATCAAGAAGTTGCAGTTTATCCTAACGACTAAGATCCACTATCCTAGGATAATGTATTTGGGTTTCCGGATGGATAGTCACCTCAACGCGACACGTTGATAAAAGATTTAGATTTCAAGTTGTAGTAGTTTGGTGGTTGGTTAAATAAAATAAATCGAAAAGTGAACGCAAAGTATGTAATATATTCTGTATATATTGCATATGAAAAATAAACCCTAAAATAGTTGTCTCATTGTAAAAGTATAGTTTTCGTTCGTTGGTCGGGTTATTGTATAATACAAATTTATGTATCTTTAAAATATAACTTAGTCCCCTTTATCGGTTTCTAAAATAATAGAAGCTTTAGTAAATCATTACTAAATATAGAAATTCATATAAATTTCGTCATGACATTTTCGTTTATATAATGTTTCCATATTTATAGAATCTAATGTTCTTCCACTTAATAACAGAAATCAATATTTCAAACATCCGCGTGTTTTAAATATGTATATATATATTTAAATATTATATATTTTAAAATATATATATATATATATATATTTTATATATATATATATATACATATTTAAATACACAGGATGTTTGAATATTGATTTCTAAACAATGTAATAAATATCATATTTATTCTATCCATTAACCACCATTTTAGTTGCGATTTTTTATTTATAAATCTCGCATAAATTTTTATTAATCGTTTTATCATTAAACTTTTGCTATACCACCGCACCCTTAGTGCGTAAAATGCCAAACTAACGCCCCTTTAGGGCAGTCATAAACCAAACAAAAACACAACAAAAAAATGCCCCTTATAGGTTTGGTTACCACTTCCAAACGCCCTTTGTTGTTTTTATCTGCCAAACCGCTCACCCCTCTTTCGATTAATAACCAGAAACAAACACACCCCTTGCTTTGTCATTAAACCAAACGCACCCTTGTGCGAGTATGAAAACCAAACGCACCCTGGTCGGTGCAAATACCAAACCGAACGCACCCTTGTGGTTTCGAAATCAAACCAACGCACCCTAGGGTGGTGGCTGCCCCCACCAAACGCACCCTCGTGGTGCATATGAATAATCAAACGCACCCTTGATGGTGCTACTAACACAAACCGACGCACCCTTGGTGCTTAAAATAAACCGAACGCACCCTCTTGAGATGGTGACGAGGTGATAGAGATGGTGGTGGTGATGGAGTGCAGCGCTGCTGTGGCTGCCGGAGGGGAGGGGACGAGGCGGCGCGTGGCAGCGAGTGGTGTTGGGGATCGGGTAGATCGGGTGCGAGGGAGCATTTTTGGATTCGGCCGGAAAACTCGCCGGAAAAGTTTTCCGGCGGCGGCGGTTGACCGGCGGCGGTCGGCGACTGCCAGAAAAAAAAAATGAGAGAGAAGAGAGTGTTTGTTCATGTGTGTGTATTGTTATAAAAAAAATGAAAAGAAATGATATATAACTTTTTATTTATATTAAAAAGTTATAAGAAAAGTGACAAGTCTCATATTTAGTTTAGGGGTTAAGTTACGTGTTTCTATTTACAGGATCAAAAGTGAACTTTTGAGTATTATTTTGTAAATAGTGGTTCGGGGACTCTTTTGAGCGGACGTTACGTGTTCGTTTCATAGGACACGATACTTGCGCAATTGCGTTTCAAATAATGTTTGCTCAGTAAATTAATGTTTGCAGCGTTAATTTTTAAGAAACTGTTTTAGAAAAGTTATTTAAATGAAAGAAAAATATATAACTTTTATATATATATTAAAAGTTATAAGAAAAGTGTCAAGTCTCAATTAGTTTAGGGTAAAATTTGTAACTATTTCCCATGGATCAAAGGTGTAACTTTTGAGTATTATTTTGTAAAATAGTGGTTCGGGACTCGTTTGAACCACTTAACGGACGATTCAAAACACGAAACTTGCTCCATTGCGTTCCAAATAATTTTTCCCATAAAAACGAGTATTCACTCGACTAATTTTCATAAACGTTTTATAAAATTTATTTAAAACGTTTATTATTTATTTGTATATTTTCGATAAACTTTGTCCGTAAAATGATCTTTTACTCGAATATTTGCGTCTTCAACAAACGCCACTGAATAAAATGATGACTAATTTATTAAATATTTTTATTTAATAAAAAGTGTTAATTAAATATAATTTAATTATTTTCTTGTTTCTATAATCTTGCGAGGGCATTTCAGTCACTTTCAGTTTGTTTTCGGGTCTCGGGCAAAACTGAAAAGTTGTCAGGAATGTCGTTTTACATCAAATTGCTTTAGAGTCCGGGTCGTGAAAACGTGATTTAGCGGGTCGTTTTTGATAAGTCAGCTCAGGAATAACATATATCTTTTTCGTTTTCAAGTCAAATAAGTTAAAAATAACTTGCACATAAGAGATGTAATAATAAATATGATTTATTATTTAAAATATGTTCCGAAAATTTTACCGGTTACGCGGTAATCGCTTTTATGTGACAATAAAAGTCAAAAAGTCAAGTCATACCCCAAAAAGTCAAAGGGTGAAATAGTCATTTAAAATTTTGAAAATTGCCGGATGTTACAGTACCTACCCCTTAAAGAAATCTCGTCCCGAGATTAAATTTGTGTTAACCGTTTGTGTGACCAAGAAAAGATTTAAGATTTAATAAACCAGTTCTAAACAAGACGCTGATAACTTTATTCAGCAAAATTTAAATGTTTCAACACTTTTCCATATACCAAAAATTTTGGCTAAGTTTGACCAGGATATTTAATCCATCAAAATAGGTATCTCAAAAATATCATTACAGATCTTATGACTGATATAACCGCGTCATGAAGAAAGTCTCTTAATAGTGAAAACATCGAAGGAGAAAGTGTAGTCGCGTGAGTATGTTTGTATACAGTTTTAAATGTTCCAGGACGGAGTCTCGTTTCTGATATCTGTAATGTTCGATGATTAATAACGGACGAGGCTAATTGAAGTAAGTATCCAACTTACTTAGGCAGTACTAGGATGTATCGCGACCTAAGTCTTCGTACTAGTGGCCCGAAATGAATAGTTCGACTATCTGTTTCGTCGGTAGGTGTTTATCTGGTTTAAGGGGGGTTGCATTACCTATTGGATAAAGTTGTACCAGCTGGGACCGCTCCAGGACCCAACAGCAGCGACCATAACGTCAATAACTATAACAAATGGTGATGGGATGCAGAGAGTGAGGACATTTCGAGAAACAATATCCCCAGAATAAAGTTCAACAAATGGGAGGAGCTCGCGGAAGAGCTTATGCGATAGACGGCGGAATATGGTACTCAGTCGTTAGTTCGAGGATGAATCAACTCCATTAGCTCAAGTGTGTAACAAGTCTGTTAGTTCCACGAACAGTTCGTGATCGCGAGGATTAGCAACGGCAAAAGTAATAACTTAAGAATGAGATAAGGTAGTTTCAAGCGAGGCCTTAAGATTTCTGCGGAGTGGCAAGACACTATTGTGCTTCTAGACCTTCTTAACGGATTCCGGTGATTATCGGGTTCGAGCTTATACTCGTGTCATATTGGATACCATTAAGCCCACTCGTTTATAATTCATTACTTACATAAAGGAGCGTCCTAATTTATGTAAGTAAGAAATGATAAACTTATGGTTCGGTGATTTACAATTTCTTTATTTAACTGAAGAGGCGTCCCAATCCTTTCAAATAAAGAGATTATAAATCATCCTACTTAATAATTTCTGATGCAATGCGCGTACTCACATAACCTTTAAGGTGATGGATGACATGACAATGCATGTGCTCTAATGAATATGGGACGAGTTATTAAAACTCATCTTTGGAGATAGGGAGTAAAACAATTAGGGGAAATCAACATAGTGTTCAAAATCGTAAACGAGTCGACATAGCAATTATCGTATCAATCCTCCTATTACAAGTCCCGCCCATACAAGACTTGTAATACTTAGATTCACATATAATTCCATGTAAACAGAACTGTGACGAGTTTTGTTAACATAGCAATTACAATATCAATCTTCATATTACAAGTCCCGCCCGTACAAGACTTGTAATACTTAGATTCATACATAATTCCATGTAAACAAAATTTTGATGGCTTTCGTATAATACGATATTGTATGAAGTTATGAGAAAAATATTCTTAGTGACCACTGTTTAACTTACAATGTCTGAGAACGAAGTGAGACCATTGTGCAACTCACAATGTCTAAGGTGTAAATGAGACCATTGTGTAACTCACAATGTCTGAGGTATAAATAAGACCATTGTGCAACTCACAATGTCTAAAAAGTAAAATGAGACCATTGTGCAACTCACAATGTCTTAAGAAATGCTCTCGTATTTATATAAACAACTCTTATATAAATAAACGTACGATATACGCAAAAGATGCAAGCATATATTATATATATATATATATATATATATATATATATATATATATATATATATATATGTGTGTGTGTGTGTGTGTGTGT
>BQNB010167938.1:0-13942 GCA_026074375.1 Tanacetum coccineum
TAATGATAAATAACCTTACTTGATTAAAACATGGATTCAATGTAGTACAATAGGGTTTTGAGGCCCTAAAAATGACCTATAAAGCTCCTAAAACGATTAGGGTTCGTCTCCCTAGGGTTATACAGAGTTATCCCAAAGTTACATACTAAAACCCTAAAAACGGATTTATATTTATAGAGATGTCAACGCGACGGCGTCGCTTTTTAATCCAGACGTCGTCGCCACGTAGACGATTCTAGATCCACTTTAAGTCGGCCAGGTCTTGACGCCGTCATGATATTCTTGACGCCGTCACTAGATAGATCACGACGGCGTCGTTTTATGCATGTAATGCGGTCTCTAGCCACTGTTTGCATAAATCTTCAAGAGATTTGGTGTAGGTTTGTAATCATGTCCGTTTCTTCTCCAAATGAGCCTAAGTCACGTGTATTTCCTTCAAAAGTCTTTCAAGTGCTAAAAACCTGAAAACAAACAATTAAGCACATAAACTGGGCATATTTGCATGATTTAAAGGGTTAAATGATCCCGAAATAGTGTATAAAATGACACCTCATCAAGAATATTTGAAATTTGAATTTCAAATGTTTTGAACACATGTGGGAAAGGGATAAGGGTAAGTTGTGAATAAGTTGGCATGATGTGATGGTGATGGGATAGAAAGGAGCCTATTAATCTTGTTTGAAATGGAGGGTTGAGATGAGATGGTGAAGGTATGTTAGATAGGTGAAGTGGCAAGATCAATGGTAATAAGAGAGGTATGTTAGTTTAGAGAGTGAGTGTGTTTGTTTGTGATAGGGAAGTATGTTTGTTTAAATTGAATTTCAATTTAATAGAGGAGAAGAAAGTAAGGTAACTTAGATTGATGAAGTGGCTTGATCAAGGGTGGATAAAGAAGTGTGTTTGTTGTGTTTGTTTGAATTCAATCCAAGGGAAGAGAAGTGAGAAAGGTAAATTGGTTGATGAGGTGGTGTGATCAAGGGTTAAGATAAGAAAGAGTAAGTTGTCATGAGTTGTCATGATAGGATGTTTAGGAGCCTTAGGATTCAAATTCAAAATTTGAATTTAATGTTTAAAGATAAGGATAGGGTGAGTTGGATATGAGTTGTAATGAGTAAGATAGGATTTTATTTTGATATGATAAGAGGGAGCCTTTGTGGGGAATGTAAAGGACAACAAGTACTACAAGTACAATGGTGTAAGGGAATATTAGTTTTCATGTGAAGGATAAGCTAGGGAANNNNGTGCGAAAATTATATATTTTTGGTAAATTTGTGTAAAACGGTTAGAAATTGTGCTTAATTTTAACGTGTACTGTAATAAAACATGTGAGTTGTTTGTGTTATTTGGCAACATTTTCATCTTTTTTATTATCAAATGTACAATTACATAAAGCAGAACATCAATTACATAAAGCAGAACATTACTTCTTATGTTCAAATGAACATGAGAGGATTTTATCCTTTTTATTTATACCCTTTGTATAAAAATCAAAACGTTTTTATAAGTTTGTGAAAAGGATTTTTAAAATTACAGATGTTTGTGTTTTTTAACTTAATATTTACTTATTCATGTACTACGTACCTTTTAAAAGAATCTTCATATCCCTTTTATAAAAATCAAATCTTTTTGAATCATTTAGAGCCTTAGGTGTCGTAACATGGTAACACCATTTTTTGGGTGCCACATCAGCGTCACATCAGCATAACACCAACACCAACACCTTTCCTCTAATCATAACACCAAATAACACCACTCACCTCTTTATTTTCATAAAACCTCCTAAATAATTATTTAATTATTTGTTAAATATGTTTTTTTGTTTGATGGGTAATTAATAAAAGGTTTTTATGTAATTATCATTCCATTCTAAGACGTAATGAAAAAAAACAAGGGGTCCATAATGAACGAAAATGATGGTTTTTGATGTAATGAGTGATTGCATGTAATAAGTCATTACTGTTGTGAAACAACGACCTAATAGCAACACATATATTGATGTATGGAAGGAGAAGAAAGTAGAGAGAATCGAGACAAGTATTTCATTGAGAAGTCCATACCATTACACTATATACAAGTCCGTGATATATAAGCCTCTAATCAATCAATAATATTAGTACATACATTAGTATAAGTCATAATGTTTGAAACGTTTACGGAATGTGGATAGCCACATAATAAATAAATATTATAAACCAATAAATACTAAGACTCCCTCTTGCTACAATCATTGGTTCCCATACGCTTAGGTGTGTTGCCTCGTTAAAAACCTTGCTTGGAAAACCCTGTGGGACAAAACCAAAGCTAAGGAAAAAAGAGTGCAACGCGTATATACTCCCTCTGATGTATATTCTCCCTCTGATGATAAGATCACTTAAGTTGATTGAGTCTTCGCATTCCAGTGTCGTGAACCAGCTTCTTAAATGTTGTAGTAGGAAGTGCCTTGGTAGATAAGTCTGCTTGGTTATCACTTGAATGAACCTTTTGAACAATAATGTCGCCACTCTTCTGCAAGTCATGAGTGAAAAAGAACTTCGGTAGAATATGCTTGGTTTTGTCACCTTTGATGTATCTGTCCTTAAGTTGAGCAATACATGTCGCATTATCTTCATGTACAACTGTGGGAGACTCCTGGCCTAAAGAAATCCCACATGATTCACCGAAAGTTTGTGTCATACTCTCAACCATACGCATTCCTGACTCGCTTCAAGGATGGCTAAGATCTTTGCGTGATTCGAATAATGACACTCATATGTTTTGCTTTACGAATGCCCAAGAGAATAGTAGCATTGGAACTTGTGAAGAAACATACCAGGTTAGGATCGACCGTATGGGATCAGGCATATATCCTGCATCTGCAAAAACAACTAATTCTTTTTCGGAGAGTGTTAGTATACGATATAACCCAATATGTACCTTGAAAGTAGCAAAATATTTGTTTCACCGCCAATCCAATGTCTTCATGTTGGACAACGAGCAATACCCTTGCCAATAAGTTCAATGGAAATTATCATGGTTGTTAAGATCCCGATCCTGATCTTAGGATCTTACGATTTTACGACACTGCAAAGCAAAAACGATCCAGATCCTACGTAGGATCTTTGCTTGCTTAGGATCTTATAGATCCTCCAAGAGGTTACAGGTATGTGATATTTATACATGTAAAATCCTAACGGGCCTGTTGATATAAAGATGAATAGCCATAAGCCCATAAGCCCAAACTATTTACAATACTCCTCCTTGGATATTCATCGTTCATTATACGTTATAGACTGCCTCATTAAAAACCTTATCAAGAAAAACCCAATGGGATAAAAACTTGATGAAGGAAAAGAGTGCAGTGCGCATAATGCTCCTCCTCAATTTAATGTATATATTTCAAGCATCGAATGCTAATCTTCTGAACGAGTTGCTCAAATACTTTTGTTGACAACAACTTCGTTAATGAATTTCAACCAAGATTGTTTGATGTTAAGAATAAGTCCTGCAAAAATAACAAAATATATGTGTAGCTTCCAACCCAATATCAAATGCATTAGTTGAAAAGTATACATGCACCTACAAAAACTAAAAGAGAAGAAACACTATTTACAATGACGCATAGTACTTGCAAATTACAAAAAACATCAATTCCATAATAATGGTACTTTGAGGACCACATCATTATGTGCAAAAACAATTTATATAATATGCGTCCAAAATGATTTTGATCCATATAAGAATTCATTCAATTTTTATCAAAAAAGTTATTGATAAATTTATTAATTTTTCTAGAGAGTAGAATTGGTGAGTCGAGTTTGAGCATTACATATCCTCAAGAATATGAGAGCTCTAAAAATCCTATATTAGGAAAAATAAATACTTTATCTCAACAAATATCAATAAGCAAGATTTACATCCACGTTGAGATAATATGTTCTCTTGAAAAATAATCAACTTATTGTTTTAGTGAATTATTTATTTCACAATTCAGTATTTAATCAATAACTTTAGAGCTCCTTATTTGGTCATCACACAAAAACCGATGTATATCAAATATATTTTACACATTGATGTGTATGAACTTTCACGTTCCAATAGTTTTAAGTATTTGCCGCAAGATCTGTGTCTTTTATGTTGGTCAAAACATTTCATTGAGCTCATATTTGGATATTAATTGATTTCTGACCTCATCATGCATAAGAGCAAGCAATATATGTATGATACAAATTTAACGATCGTCATTTTTTTCGATTCATATGATTCAAGACAAGAAAGAATTTATTGAGATCTCATTAGCTATCTGAGGTTCTTTGAAACCTTCATGTCTTAGTGTCTCTTTATGAGACTATCATAGGGTCTTTTATACCTCGAAGAACCATCTTGTTTGCATGCTCTATATTTTTCATCGAGGATTTTATTTGGAATCAATTTGTCTACCATGCTTGATGCATGTCATAATAAAATAGTGACCCTTAGTGACAAACAAA
The DNA here is from genome assembly GCA_026074375.1 of Tanacetum coccineum. Lineage (NCBI taxonomy): Eukaryota > Viridiplantae > Streptophyta > Magnoliopsida > Asterales > Asteraceae > Tanacetum > Tanacetum coccineum. The sequence continues at coordinate 4,467 of BQNB010167938.1, forward strand.
TAATCAGAAGCATGATAGGCTGAAATTTTGTATGACTATTAGATTATCCATTGAATAATAAATTCATAAAATTTCTTTCGAGGATCAATAGAATATGATAATTCATTCTGATCTCAACTACTTCTCTCCTTCTATAGTCCCTTAATATGTGCATTTAGGTGGAGTATTTTGCACAATAAAAAAATTGAAATGGATATGTTTAGTTTATAACAAAAACCCAATTATAAAAGGGATGGGATTTATAATAACATATAGCATATGCTAATTTTTGTAGTTGTGCATATTATAATATATGGCCCCATAACAACAACACAAGTTTATATCTCCTCTCATTTTCATTTAATAATTTAGAAGTAATTCATCGCATATTCATGATGAAATACTTACTTTGGAATGTTAGGCTCGCATTGAGCTATTAATCATGCAAACTCGAGGTTGCAATATAATGACCATTTAGACGATGCATCGATTTTAAACTCTAAATGGTTCATACAATGGATTTGTATGCCTACATATATCCATTTGTTTTCTTTCCAGAAAATTGAGGAATTGAGTCCCCATTCTAGTTGATAAAATTAATAAGCAACCACCCGTTAGAGATAACAACATTAATTGAAAGAACGTATTCTTCTATAGTTTCGCATCATTAATGACTCGGGATGGTGTAACCGGTCATGCCAAAAATATTATAATTATTGCTCATAAACTTATGTTATGGCTAGTTATTATCTTGCACTAATATATGTATAATGCATGTCGAGAAAGATACAAAAGAATATAATGCATTCTTAAATTTGAACTTTGTTCCTCATGACAATTGTGTATTTTCTTTTACAGAGCAAAACGTGTTAGTATAGATTCTTACATCTATGAATATAGTGTGCAATATCTTTGACATACTTGGTAACTAGTATGTTTCATACATCAACATGTATTTTTTGCATAATTAGCATTTTTTGTTTGCTCTTTTTCTTATTTTAATTTTGCTACCACTATGTTGTCTATTGTCGAAACTACCTCGACCATTCTTATACAAGATAAATGATCTTTAAATATTTATCATTACATTATCACATTCACATGAGGGAATGAAGAATCTATATTGTTATGTTTTATCTCATTCAATTGAAGGAATGGATAACTTAATTGACTACTCATCTTAAATCTTGCAACTTGAGGTTGCTAACAAGTCTTTGAATAACCATAACAATTAATTTCACCACGTCCATAAATCACGATATCTACATGATCATCGTTATTGAGTCGCATTCAGTTGAGTGAATGGAGCCAAATTTAGTAAACGGGTTTATCGTGTTCGGTAAAGCATACCCATTGCTTTGTTTAAAGAAACTTATATTAAATCATCGTTCTCGATATATGAGCATATCAGGCATTACCCTCGCATCGCCATATTTCTTGTCATCATTCAGAGGTAATACTCAATATTGTGAAAATGTGCTCGCATTTACAAGAATTTCTTGCCTTTGATGGTCAAATCTTTCTTTTGATTTTTGACATACATTTAACAATCTATCACCGTTAGTATATTCTCTTTTAAAATACTCATTGTGCTATGACCAAGAATAACATTGTTTATAGTGTACACTCTTAACAGGGAGGACTTTTTTTTTCTTTTCATCTCTTTTTGCCATTATTTTTTTTTTAACAATAACTTTAAGTTATTATACCTTTATTCTAATCAGCATAGTAGATATTGATTAAATAGTTGATAGAATATCATAAACATGACTTAATATTAAATGATTATATAATATAAATAATAACCATTGAACATTAAAAATAAATAATCATAAATCTGAGTTTCAAAAATGAATTGATATTTATAAAACCGAATGTTATATGAGTTCGTTTCTTCAAGGTGATATCAATAGATCCTTGAGGATTAAAAAAAACACACATAAAATAAATAGAGATTATGTTTAAAGCAAGAAAAAAAAAAAAAATGCATAAAGATCATTAAAACAATGAGATAAATACGAAAACAACATAAAACTATTTTTATGTTATATTAATTTTTTTTCCTTAAAATATAAAAGAAATCATGATAGAACTTAGGTTCTTTGTATACAGTTTTCTTTTTTTTTAAACATAACACGTGGGTTTGTGTTATTGATCTATTGATTGAATCATGTTAAGACTTTATGTCTAACTATTTTTATTTCTTTCTTTAACAATATGACATTATGTTGTTTTTGTATCCTTTTTGAAGGAATCATCATTGAACATTATAGATCATACTTGAGGTTATGTTAATTTATTAATATGTCTGAAACAAAAAATTTAATAACAATAACTTTGAGGTTAATTATATTTGATTCTTTTGAGAATCATGATTGAACATTAAAACAATAACTTGAGTGTATTGTATTTTGATTATCCTTAACTAGATAACTTGAGTCCTTTTTTTTAATGAATCCTAGTAAGTAACTAGAGGATTCATACTATTCTTTTGTTTTTTTTTAACATAAACGTGAGGTTTAGATATATGTGATTCTGTGATGGAATCATAATTGAAATTGAGGTCATAATAATAATATATGTATGTGATAACAACAAAACATTTTATGTTCTGTAAATTACAATAGAGTTTGCTTTAAATAAAAAAATAAAAAAATTAAGTATCTCTTAACTTTGATAAAATCGTATACCATGGTTTTTTTTCTTCTTTCAATCAGTCTGAGATATACCAAATTAAATTAATTTTCCAAACATGGCTTGTTATATTAGATATTGGTTTCATCAGAGAACCAAATAACCAATAATGATAATATTATAGCACAATGATAAGAAATCTAAAATTGACGATGGTAATTATACTTGAATATAATCAGATGGATTATAACACAATACCATTACCGATCAAACTATGAGCTTTTGTAGATCGATTGTTACCAATTACTTCTTTTCTTTAAATTAATCATTGACATCACAAATCAAAAACACTTACATCTCTTCATAACATCTCTTTATCTTTATCTCTTTTTGAGATTTCTAATCGTGCTGATAACGTGTTGTGAAACAACGACCTAATAAGCAACACAAATTGATTGTAAAGGAAGATAAAGAAAGTAGAGAGAATCGAGACAAGTATATCAATTGAGAGTCATAACCATGAAATATATGACAAGTCCCGTATTATAAGCTCTAATCATCAAATATATTAATACAACCATTAGTGAGGTCATAATGTTTGAAACGTTACGGAATGTGGATAGCCACATAATAAAAAAAATATATAACAATTACATTTCCATTATTGAAGCGAACCATGATTTTCTCATTCAGCTTGTCGTAATAGGGGTGTTTTTCGTTATTCCAAAACTCTCATGCGGTGTACCAAACACTAACTTAGTAAATAGACTGAAGTTGGTGATGAAGTGCATACTGCATAGTGTTGAAGAATGTGGTGGTTCATCTTTATTAGCTTCTTCGAATTCATCAAATTTACGTTCAAAGTCTGGAAAAAATAATAATATTAGTCTTCAGTTTATATGGAGCCTTGGCATACTTGTGCTGGTCTTCTAACCACTTTACAAACCAAGAAGATGTGGTTATATATTTTCCACAAGATCATTGGAGCAAATTGCATCTCATTCATCATTCATGTAATCAAGTTTCCATAAGTTTGTAATAGATTGGTTGTATAACGACTAACTGTGGCAGATTCAAGGTATGTGGTAGATTCATATAGATAAACGGTACTCAATTCGGTATAGTACCGGCTTCCCGAACCCAATACCGGTACCGGTATACCCCTCGGTTCCGGTATCGGGACTACATATTTTGATCGGGAAAAAATACGGTACCTCGAAAACGGTGCCGGTACGGTACCAAAATAGTACCGTGCTCATCCCTAAAAGACACATATTATTGAATTCACTCACAACTCCAAACCCCCAATTTGCCATGTCACGGATCCGTGTGACATCCATCTCATCTTAACCATCCATCATCATTTCTTAACCCATCAACGTTTGACAACACTTCAAACTAACAAACCCAGATTATCTATCAATTCTAACTTACTTCTATGCATTTCTTATTTTTCATCAATTTGATTTCGAATTGGATACCTCATAATCTTAACGAGTTGGAATTTGGCCCGCGCGTTGCTGCGTGAGTTTAGTTTTTTGCATTGTTGTTGTGCAAGTTTCGGTTTGGTAAATATCAATATTGTCTCCATTTTTATTCCGTGGTTCTAGAAGCATTGTTATGTCCGTAAATATTTTTTATTTAAAAAAATTATGTAAAAAAGTATGCGAATAAAAGAAACCTTGAGGGGCCCTTTTTTTATTCATAGTTTTAAAAATTTATGTAAAAAAGTCGTAAAACAGTTAAAAGTTTAGGGTCCTGTTGTGTAAATTTTTTTTTTTTAGTTTTGGCCAAAATTTTTAGCTAGTATTTTTTTGGGCCGTACAAGAATATTTTTTATTTAAAAAAATTTATAGTAAAAAACGTGCGAATAAAAGAAACTGAGGGGTCTTTTTTATTTTATTTTTTTAAAATTATGTAAAAAATCGTAAAACAGTTAAAAATTGAGGGTCCGTTTTGTAAAAAAAAATATTGTAGTTTGGGCCAAATTTTGGCTATTTTTATTTTTTTGAAATTTATAGAAGTAAACAGTTAAAAGTTGAGGGTCCGTTTTATAAATTTTTTTTTTTAGTTTGGGCCAAATTTTGGGTTAGTTTTTGGGTCGGTACTGTAGCACTGTAGCAAGCACTGTAGCTGCTACAGTGCCACCGACCATTTGTGAAATGTGTTATAGAGTAATATGGATATTAACAATCATGTAAATTCAGCCTAATATTTTCGGTTAATAATAGCCCAAACGCAGCCCGCAACCTAATATTTGGATCCGACCCACCTCAACAAACTAGCTCCAACTCACTTTTGTCTTGACAATTACTCTCCCCGTCTCATTTTTATTGTCATCATTTGACTTTTTGAGGTCGATCTTTGTCAACTTTGATATTTAATATTTTTGTTTGTGTTATATAATACTTTATGAAAATTATATCAATGAAAATATATTTAAAGATCAAAATTGTATCAACTATTATATAACACAAATAAAAATATTAAAGATCCAAATTGGAAAAGAAAAACTTTAAAAGTCAAATGAGACAAGTGAAATATTACCTTCAAAAAGTGTTGAAGGGGAGGGGGGTGGGGGGGGGGGGGCCTTATAAACTTACACTTTCCCAAACTTACCACATTTCCTTTATCCACACAACTATCCCTCTTAAATTTTTCACCAACCCTACCATATACATCTCTTGCGATAATTGCACAACAACCCCATTAAAAATGCACATCTCCTCTTTACAAAAGTTCATGTTAGATACATCTACGCTAAAAAATTTCTTCTTCATGGTTGGAGTGTTTGAAAATATGGTCTTCCAACTCATGAATTTTGGCCAGGAAAGGAGTGTGTGGCATGTGCCATGGCGATATAGTTGTCATTATTACGTTGTTGAAATAGTGGCACGGAAATTAAAGGTACAATCTTATTTATTTTTTTGTATTTTATCTCACGTAAATAGGTGGGTCTCTTAAATATTTACGTTACAAAAAAACTTACACTTTCCCAAACTTACCACCTTTCCTTTATCCACACAACTATCCCTCTTAAATTTTTCACCAACCCTACCATATACATCTCTTGCGATAATTGCACAACAACCCCATTAAAAATGCACATCTCCTCTTTACAAAATATGGTCTTCCAACTCATGAATTTTGGCCAGGAAAGGAGTGTGTGGCATGTGCCATGGCGATATAGTTGTCATGTATTCGTTGTTGAAATAGGTGGTCTCGGAAATTACGGTAAAATCTTATTTATTTGTTATTTTATCTCACGTAAATAGTTAGCAGTCATGTTGTGATTTTTTTAAAGCTTTTTCTTACACTTATCAAATTAAATACTGAAACTAGTTTATAAAGAAGTGACAAAAGAAAAAATAAAATTAGTATAGTTTGTATCTTTGTTTTGTTTATATAGAATCATAGATACCATTTCCAATAAACCTTGCATATTGTTCTATTTGTATCACTAACATACATTAGTTCGGTTTCGGAATTAAATACGGTATTAGATAGCGTCACATGGTTGTTAAACTCGTCCACTCATGAGTTATCTCGGAAAGGACGGTTTATGTTGTTTTTGTTAATCTAATACTGCCACTTAGTTGAGAATTTGTGTTGGAAAAAGGGTGTTTGGATTTGGGGTACAACAGGGAACAAGCTAGGGTGTTTGGTTTGGTGTATAGTTGTTAGAGGTCTAGGTACCATAACTTGGTAACACCAAGTTTTGAGCCGCCACGTCAGCTTTTTCACATTCACATTCACATCAAAAAAAACCCAGGTAATCATAACATCACTTTTTGGGACCCACTATTTTAACTTTTTTCATCACTTTTAAAACTAAATAAATTCATTTTCATTCATTAAAAATTAAAATTACAATTCCTAAAAAAAAAAAAATAACAACCGGAAGGATGAAGATTGTTTTAGGATGAAGATTGAATGTATCTTTGCTTACCACTAGTGTTGGTCTTTGTATCACTACTCGACCATATCTTTTACCAAGATAAATGATCTTTAAACATTTATCATTACATTATCACATTCACATGAGGGAATGAAGATCTTATATTGTTTGTTTTATCTCATTCACTTGAGGGAATGGATAACTTTATGTTGATCTACTCATCTTTAATCTTGCAACTTGAGGTTGCTAACAAGTTCTTTGAATTAACACGATAATAATTAATTTCACCACGTCCATAATCACGATATCTACATGATCATCGTTATTGAGTCACATTCAGTTGAGTGAATGGAGCAAATTTAGTAAACGGGTTTATCGTGTTTGTTAAAGCATACCCATTGCTTTGTTTAAAGAAACTTATATTAAATCATCGTTCTCGATATATGAGCATATTCGAGGCATTAACCATCTCTGCTATTTTTTGTTATCATTCAGAGGTAATACTCAATATTGTGAAATTGTGCTCATATTTACAAGAATTTCTTGCTTTTGATGGTCAAATCTTTCTTTTAGATTTTGACATACATTTAACGGATCTTTCACCGTTAGATTATTCACTTTTTTAAAATACTCATTGTGATGATGACCAAGAATATCATTGTTTTAGTACACTCTTACAGGGAGGACTTTTTTTTTCTTTTCATTCTTGCCTTTTTTTTGTTAACAATAACTTGAAGTTATTGTACTTTTATTCTATTCAGCATAGTATTATTGATTATAATAGATAGAATATCATAAACATGACTTAAATAGTAAATGATTTATTGATATAATTTAATAATCATTGAAACATTAAAAAGAAATAAATCATAAAATTGAGTTTCAAAATGAATTTGATACTTATAACATGATGTTATATGTAGTTTGTTTTCTTCGAAGGAGATATAAAATAGATCCTTGAGGATAAAAAAATTTCAATATAATAAAATTGAGATTATGTTAAAGCAAGAAAAGAAAAAAAATGCATAAAGATCAATTAAACATGAGTAAATACGAAAACAACATAAAACTATTTTATGTTATTTAATTCTATTAAAGAAATCATGATAGAACTTGAGGTTCTTTGTATACATGTTTTTTTTTTAAACATAACACGGGGTTGTGTTATTGATTCTATTGATTGAATCATGTTAGAACTTGATGTTCTAACATTTTTTTCTTTCTTTAAATAACTATGATATTATGTAGTTTTGGATCCTTTTGAAGGAAATACTCATTTGGCAACATTATAATCATAATGTGGTTATGATATTTTTTACTTATTTTTTGAAAGAATCATGATAGAACCTTAGTTCTTATTCTTTTTTTTTTAATTGAGTATCATAACACAAAGTTATGTTATTTTGACTTTTAAAGAGTCGATGTAAAATATAAACTTGAGGTTCAAAAATAAAATTGTAACATAATTTGAGGTTATGTTAATTATTAATTTATGTCTAAAACAAAAACTTATTAACAATACTTGAGTTTATGTTATATTGGTTCTTTTGTGAGAATCTTGATATGAACATTAAAACAATAACTTGAGGTGATTGTATTTTGTTTCCTTAACGTAGTATAAACTTGATTCTCTTTTTTTTAATGATTATAGTAGAACTTGAGGTTCTTAATATTCTTTTGTTTTTTTTTAACATAACGTGAGGTTTATGATATTGTGATATGCTGAGGAATCATAATTGAAATTGATGGTTCATAATAATACATATATATGTAAGTGATAACAACAATATACATTTTTATGTTTTGGAAAATTACATTAGAGGTTTGCTTTAAATAAAAAATAAAAAAACATTATGTATCTCTTACTTGATAAAACCGTTATACCAAGTGTTTTTTCTGTTTTCAATCAATCTCAGATATACAAATTAAATTAATTTTACACATGCTTTGTTATATTAGATATTGGTTCATGTGAACCAAATAACCTATAATGATAATTTAATCTAGCACAATATTTGAAATCTAAATTGACAATTTTAGTAATTATACTGAATATAATCAGATGGATTTATAACACATTACCCATTACCGATCAAATATGAGCTTTTTGTAGATCATCAATTTATTCTTTTTCTGTAATCTTGACATTCACATTCAATAAACTTACATCTCTTCTTTACATCTCTTTATCTTTATCTCTTTCTTGAGTTAATCGTGCTGTAACGTTGGTTGTGAAACAACGACCTAATAGCAACACATATATTGATGTATGGAAGGAGAAGAAAGTAGAGAGAAATCGGAGACAAGTCTTTTCGATAAATAATTAAAAAGAGGCATATTTTATTTTTTTAAACAAATATGCTTTTCTAAAATTATTATTCTTATCAATGTTGTATAATATAATTAAATAAGTATTTGAATAAATATATTTTTACTTGTTTAGGCATTGACACATATTTTGATAAGTTATTTTTCAATTCTAATAACTTATATTTTTCAAATTATATGTAGTATATTTTCTTGTAACACAACCATTTATGCTACGAAGAAAATAAAATGCATAGGATATATATTATCCTTTATCAATCGTTTAATACGATAAGTCCATAAAATCATTAAACATAATGTTTCATAAACATCATGCTATTATTCTTATTTGAGAATTTAGTTAAAAGTGAATTTTAGCTTTGAGTTGTGCTTTTATGTTGTATGAGCAAAGTTTACATATGTTGTTAGTTTGCTTGTGTTTGGTTTTTCGGAAATGACACATTTGCCAATTGCATTGCAATGTAAACTACTTGAATATTTCGAACGAAACATCCAAGTCGTCAATCCTACTTCATTGTGTATTATATGCATGTATTGAACATATTGGTATAATATTTGGAACACAACCATTGGATAAGTAGACTCAATATGGCATCATCAACACATGTGTGAGTTATGATCCTATGCTTATTCTTTT
>BQNB010167939.1:0-13942 GCA_026074375.1 Tanacetum coccineum
GATCTCGCGGATTCTCATCCTTGAATTTATTTATATCATATATATATATACGTTTTAAGGAGTAAGTTTCACCGGATCATTCGGCCTGATGTGAGCTCGTTAAGTGTTTTAAGGGTTTGGGCTTAGTTCTCTAAGGACCATTGGATCGTCTAGGCTTATTGCAATCCTTTAAATCTGCTTAAGCTCACAAATAAGGCGCCTAAGCTTATTGGTGGCTTATGGACCTTGTGGGCTCACAAAATTGGGTCGTAAAGTCCCAATAAGGGCCCGTTTGGTTTAAAAAGGTGTAAAGGGTCGACATTGGTTTAAATAAGTTTGTAAGATTCTAAATAAGCTCATTGAGCTTATAAATAAGCTGTGGGTTCACTAGATGGGCTTATTGGGCTTGCTTTGGTCTTGATCGTGGCTATTGGACTCGAAAGACCCAATAGAAGTCTAACTCATGCATGCTTGCTTTATTGTTATAAGCTTGCAGGACTCTTGATAAGCTCGTTGAGCTTATTGCCACTTGTGGGCCCCACTGTTTGGCCTGTTGGTCTTGTTTGGGTTTAATGGGCCTATTTGTGGCCCGTTAAGGTTTCTTAAGCATATCGTTATCCCAAACGAGTTTAAGATCCATTTAAGCGCTTGATAAGCTCTTGTGAGCTTATTTATAAGCCGTGAGACTTCACTAATGGGTCATTGGGCCGGTTGGGCTCGAACGTGGTATGTTTGGATCATGAGAGGCCCATTGTGGCCTGTTACTCTTCCTAGTAACATATATGTTTCGAGAAGTGCCCTTGTAATCACGTTACGTTTTATTTAGCTTATATATGGGTCATGTAATACATGCAATCGTATGTTAAAGTCGTATACGCATTCCCAAACCACACCGTTATATTTTCTTTGAAAGTTTACATGTGATTTACAAAGTATTCGTGTGTGTGTGAGTTAATGTTTACGTTGGTATTTCTATTTGGGTCTAACGTACTTGTTTAAGACTTTGCTTGCCCTTTAATCATTTTGTACATGTTCCTTAACATTTCAACACCACACAAGTAATATATACGTAATAACATTGCGTATATACGAATGTTTGCATTTAAAGTGCATGGACTCATGTTAGCATGTTATTTATATAATAATGTGACACATTGCCTAGTTAGCGAAGGAAAACAAGTATCATATGAGTTGTATAGGTTCATCGTGACTTACAATGAGTCCTAAGGCTTGTTTTCGAGCTAGGCAAGCAACCCAAATGCACACACGATCGAAATGACCCAACCAAAGCTTCAAAGCTTATTCCATTACCCAAACCTTAGCTCGTAAACCTTATTATGACTTGTATGAATACCCTAGGGTTTATTTTAGGTTCGAATGGATTGAGAGGGTGTTTGTTTGTGTGTTGTGGCCCGAATAAGAGAAAGGGAGTATATATGTTGATTGTTTGAGTGAGTGTGAGTTGTAAGAGTGTAAAATGTTAAGTGTGAGTGTGTATTTATAGACAATATACTAGTTACATGCCCCCTAGTCCTAAACAAACCAAATCGTGCCCTTAACAAGGTGGTTTTGTAGCTTTTAGTTAGTCACACATTGTATTAGAGACAAACCACCTAAGTACATGTTTTAAATTACACCAAAATAATTAATGTACACTAGCGTTACACTAATGATTTGAGAATACATATGAGGTAATTGTGTATGTGCAAATTGCATGTAATGGGTATCTAAGTGGAAAAGAAGTGAATACACAGCAAAGAATGCGGTTATTAACCATTTGTATTAGCTACTCTTACGAGAAACAATAATACCATACTTCAAATTACATAGATCTTGTACATGTACTTATAGGATCATTAGGAAAATCCCATAGGAAAATTTGTGTGAATATCCTGTAGACCTTAATGTTAATTTAACACAAGATTTTAAAATTTGTGATAATGGTCTAAAAAGCTTGGGTCTAGGCGTTTGAGCACTATAGGTAAGTCTAGGTATTTTCGCGGGGTGTGTCCCAAATGTATTATATTGCTGAAACGACAAACCTTTTAACGTACCAATAAAAATAAAAACACGCAAAGTTACTAATTCTAACTTTTTAAATAATTATATATTGACTTAGTTCTATGATAAACCATAATTTACCTTTGATGACCGTACTACACTTAAATGATTATTACTCTAGTCTACGCGATTTTAGCTACAACAAGTAAATATTAAAAGTAAACGGCTTTATTTAATATATGAATGTTTCGGACATTATAAAAATAAATCGTGATCACGACAATCTAAGAGTCCTAAACATAACTCGAGAAATTGAGAAATGTTTCAAATTACCTAAGGAGTCATCACAAACATGGACTACAACCTGTCTCCATCAGTTGGTCGATCGCAAGACCCAGGTTCACATCAAATTTCGTGGAAGTCACACTTCAGAATAGCTGTTGGGTACTAACTTGGATATGATATGGAGCGTATCATCCACAGAATGGATGGACAAAGCGAGAGGACTATCTTCCAAACTCTCGAGATCATTTGCGTGCTGCGTCCGACCGACTTTGGAAAGTACAGGTTGTGGTTAAGCCATCTGCCAACTTCTACCGAATTATCTCAATAAACAATAGCTATCAACGCTAGCACAAGCGTGCACCATTTGAAGCACTTTAAACACAATAGCTATCACGCTAGCATCAAGGCTGCACCATTTGAAGCACTTTACGGTCAAAAGTGTCATTCACCCGTTTGTTGGACCGAGGTTGGAGAAGTTCCACTTACTGGTCCAGAAATAGTTCAAGAAACAACTAAGAAGATCGTCCAGATCAAGAAAAGGATGCAAGCCGCCCGTGATAGGCAAAAGAGTTACGTCGATCTAAAGCGTAAACCAATGGAATTCCAAGTCGGGGATAAAGTGATGCTTAAAGTTTCGCCTTGGAAAGGGGTCATACGTTTTTGGCAAATGGGGGAAGTTAAACCCTAGGTATGTTGGACCTTTCAAGGTGTTAGAAACGGTTAGAGAGGTTGCTTACAAGCTCGAGCTTCCAGAAGAGTTAAGCAGGGTTCACAATACATTTAATGTATCCAATTTGAAAAAGTGCTATGCCTATGAACTGTTAGCCGTTCCGTTAGATGGACTTCATTTTGATGACAAGCTTCAGTTTGTTGAGGAACCCGTCGAGATCGTGGACTGTGAAGTTAAACAGTTGAAGCGAAGCCGCATTCCACTAGTCAAGGTTCGATGGAACTCCAGGAGAGGTCCTGAGTTCACATGGGAACGCGAAGATTAATTCCGGAAGAAATACCTACATCTATTCGCAAAGTCCGCACCGTTGACAAGTGCCGCATCTTGAGCCTTGAGGACAAGGATCACTTAACAGGGGAAGACTATAACACCTCGTGTTGTACGCGTTTGCTTTTAAATCGTAAACATTAATCTAAATCACGTAAGCTAAAGATTAGCGTTCAATGTAAACGGGCATCAAACAATTTAATGTTCACATCAAGCAAGTGTTAAGTAATTATTTTGATGATAATTATTAACTTTGTTCATTGTATTTTTATTGGTTGCGTAAATTGATTTCGTTTTGTGATAAAATACGTTTAGGCATTCCCGGGACCACCAAAACTTTTTTACGCTTCAACAAATACCCACTTTTATACCCAATACATAAAAGTTACATAATATTATCATATATATCATGCTATGGCCAGAATTTTAGTGATATACCAAGAAAAGTGCATCAAAAATCACTAACTTGGTCTTGTATTACACTACACCATTAATCTTAACCTTTACTTGTTTCTTTGACCAAAGACAAAGACCAATGACTTCCCTAAGACCCTCATAGTGTCCCTTGACCAAGTAAACATATCTTTGACTAGCCTTATATCATATATACACTTACCACTTGTTAGGAAAAACACACATGCAAAACACTTAACCAAAAATCAATATTGTTCTCCCTTTTCCTCCTTGTTTGGCCATGACAACAACACAAAACCAAGAACCAAACCACACAATCTTTTCTACCACATTTACATACACTCATACATCATATCTAAGATACCTCAAGGTGTTTCAAAGGTTTGATTAAACCTTTAAAAGGGTTGAAACAAGAAAGGAAGCTATGGTTTTTCTTTGGAAATCTAGGGTTTTAAAGGGTACAAGTTTTGGTTTTATATCTAGACAAGGGTTTAGATCATATTTCTCATCATCATACATCATCATAAGGTTATCTAAGAACCCTTAACTTTTTATTTTCATGATTATATGTATATATGATATTTACATAGCAAAATCACCATTTGGGACTTTTGAACATGTAAAAGGGATTTTTACTAGTGATTATGCTTGTGTACACTTTTTCATATGATATTAGGTTGGTAATATCATGATATAATGAGGTTATAAGTGTTGTAACATGTTGGTTTAGAGTAAACATGTATATGTACAAATTAGGGTTTCAAGGTTTACTTAAGAAAGTTGTGATTAAAAGTATCATTATGGACTTGTTAACTTGGATATTTGGACAAGATATGAACTAATGGACTTTAATATATGTAATACATATGACATATGTAGTTATAAAAGGCTTGTGGTAATTATTAAGTTGAAATGTATAGAAAGTAAGTTATGAAAACAAAGTTATACAAATAAACTCAAAAAGACATTTAGGGGCTGTTTTGGTTTATGTCCTATGACAGCCATATTATGATCTATAAAGATAGTACACTTCACGACGATTCCAAATATGTAAAGAACGTGAAAAACGGATTAATAACAAAAAAGATACGATAAAAATACGATTTATGTTAATTAAACGGGTTTATAACATAACTTTTATAAAAATTATACAAAACAGAAAGTTTGAAGTTTTTAACAGATTATACACATTTCTAGGATTCCAAAATGATAAGAATCGTAATTTTTCAATTTATAACGAAGAAGTTATGAATTACGCGAATTTACGACAATAAATACTTTTTTAAAACTATTTTTATAAAAGTTACTATTCATGACAGAAACTTTTATTTTTGTAAACCTCAAAAATCAATAGAACTTTCAACTACGAGAACGTGCTCGAAATAATCATTAAAACGGAGCTATAACGAAGAAAATACGACATTTACAGGTTTTACGATAACAAAAACTATATAAATACATTTAGGGTCTGGTGTGAACAGTAAAAGTTACTGTTTACAAGTTGGTCCAAATTATAAAAATGTCAAATTATGATAACTCGTCCTAATACGAAAGCGTAGGGATAAGAAACGTTGAAATCGGGCTTAAAAGGCAAAAGTTATGCCAGTTTTACTAAAACGGTAATTATAAACGTTTTTACTTATTAAACACAATTTTACCAAAACAATTAGATGATGATGTAGCTATGTAGACTTGTATATGTTAGATGTTAATCATCATGCTTAGTACTTATACGGCCTTAAATTAAATAGGTTGCATCTGATGATTTACGTGACGTATTATCTGTGATATACTTGACATACGCTCACTCAAGGTGAGTTCATAGCCCCATGTTTTACATGATTTGTTTTACAAGTTTTTTGGGTGAGAAACATGCAATGTTTTACAATTGGACATAAGTGGTTAAGTTTTACATTATGATTACGTGTTGCCTAAGTAGCGATAACCCTAGTTGAGCCTATTATCATTAACTATCAGTTACTGGATTGTGAGCGCGAATGTTATGAATAGATCTATTGGGATTGACATCCCCGTTCGGGTGATTAGCTATTACTGGGCAAACGAACGTATACCATGTCGAACATAGGATGTTGCGGGTTAGAACATCATCACGGGCAATGTAGGCCATTTATATGGTATTCATTTATGTCAACTTCAGTGTCATGAGCTTAGAGCAACGTAATTACATTTATATGATGTCTGCATCTGTTGGATTATCATACACTTGGGAAATCTTGTGGTCTTACAATATATGATTTATCAAATCTATGAATTTACCAACATTATTGTTGACATTTTAAAGCAATGTTTTTCAGGAGATCAGTAAGCATAATGTGCCAAGGATACATTGGTGATTTTGTTTTGGGATGTCATGCTAAAGATATGGTTGCATTCTGTTTTAGGAAACTCATGTGTTGTGAACCAGTATCTTTGTAATAATAACAATGAACTAGTTAAAGCTTCGGGTTATTTGTAACAAACATTTGTTAAATCCAATGTATCAGTTTTACAACGACTTTTTGGTCGTTCTATATACATCTTATGTGACTGATCTGAGAAGTAACACGCCTCGGACCCTTATTCCGCTACGACCCAATTTGGGGGTGTTACATATGGAGGAAACTTCTACACCTTGGTTATAGTAGACGATTACTTAAGATATACATAGACTAGATTTTTGAAAAACAAAAATGAAGCATTTGAACGCTTTGAAATTTTAAGTAAGAAAATACAAGTGCAAAAGGTTGTCTTATTGTGTCGATCTGTACGGATCACGGTCGGGAGTTTGATAACGAAGTACAATTTGGAGCCTTTTGTGACGCTAATGGAAATACTAACAACTTCTCGGCTCCACATACTCCTCAATCAAATGGGGTAGTTGAACATAAAAATAGAACTCTACAAGAAATGAGTCATACCATGTTAAATGAACAATTTATCCCTTAAAAGTTTTGGTGTAATGCCGTCGACACCTCCATTTACATTTTAAATATAATATTAATTAGGCCCCTCCTTGGAAAAACTCCGTATGAACTTTTTAAAGGTAAAAAGCCCTCTTTAGAATACTTTAAAGTTTTTGGTAGCAAATGTTTTATTCTTAACACCAAAGATTACCTCACTAAAGTCGACACTAAATCTACCAAAGGCGTATTTTTAGGATATTCCCCAAATAGAAAGGCTTATATAATTTTGAATAAAGAAACCATGAAATTCAAAGAATCTTAAAATGTAAGATTCGACGAAAGTCCTCCTCCAAAACCATCACCTTTAGTAGATGATGACATAATTAAAAGTCAAATCGTAGAAAACTAAATAGAAGAAATAGAAGACAAAAAATTGGCCATTAAACAAGGAGATTGTAAATATCAAGGAAACCAAAGATCATCCTTTAGAAAAGGTCATAAGAAAATTAAATGAAAGATCCTTGAGGTCTCAAGCTCGTAATCAAAGTAAAATCTTTTGTTTTGTGTCATCCGTTGAACCCAAAAATATTAAGAAAGCCATTAAAGACGAAAGTTGGATAATGGCTATGCAAGAAGAGTTAAACCAATTCATAACAAATGATGTTTGGAACTTTGTTCCACTTCCTAAAAATCAAATCATAATTGATACAAAATGGGTTTTCAAAAATAAATTAGATGAAAATGGTGTTGTGTCTAGAAACAAAGCTTGGCTTGTCGCGCAAGGATACAACTAATAAGAAGGAATAGATTTTGACGAAACATATGCTCCCATAGCAAGGTTATAATCTATAAAAATCCTTCTTGTGTATGCTTGTGCAAATGATTTCAAACTCTTTCAAATGGATGTCAAAAGTGCCTTCCTAAACGGTTTTATAAATGAAGAAGTTTATGTATCTTAACCTCCTAGTTTGTTGATTTCAAAAAACATAATCATGTGTATAAACTCAAAAAGGCTCTTTATGATCTTAAACAAGCACCAAAATCTTGGTATGATAGACTTAAAGCCTCCATCCTTGAACATAAGTACACCATGGGATTGATAGATAACACCTTATTTACCAAGAAAAGAGACTCACATATCATTATTCTCCAAATATACGTGGATGACATCATATTCAGATCAACTTGTCAAGAGCTTTGTGATGATTTCTCTAAAATCATGCACGACAAGTTCAAAATGAGTATGATGGGTGAGTTAAATTTCTTCCTTGGATTCCAAATAAAACAACTAGAAGATGGCATCTTCTTCAACCAATCTAAATACACTAAAGAATGTTTAAGAAATTTGGTCTTGAAGACTCAAAACCTATCAAAACAGCAATGTTGTCCGAAACTAAACTAACCATGGATAAATATGGCGAATCCATTGACAACACAAAGTATCGTAGCATGATTGATAGCTTACTCTATCTTACGACAAGTTGGCTGAACATCATGTTTAGTGTTTGTCTGTGCGCTCATTTTCAAGAAGATCCTAAGTCTTATCACATTAAAGCCATTAAGAAAATATTTAGATACATAAAAGGAACAACACACTTAGGTTTATGGTATCCCAAAGGAATAAGTGTAGAAACCATAGTTTATGCTGATTCTGTCCATGCCAGACACTATGTCGACCGTAAAAGTACTAGCGGTGTCTGCACCTTCATGGGTTGCTGTCTAACATCTTGATTCTCCAAGAAATAAACCACCCTAGCCATTTCCACCATAGAAGCTAAATACGTATCCATAGGCAAGGTATGCCAACAAGCATTGTGGATGACATCAAACTAAACAACATCTCGTACTTTGTGACAATAAAGGAGCCATAGACCTTAGTAAAAACCCCGTTTTACACTCTCGCACTAAACATATAGAAATTCGACACCATTTCCTCCGTGATAATGTACAAAAAGGGAACATCTCCATAAAGAAGGCTTCCTCAGAAGATAACATTGCCGATATCATAACCAAACCACTCAAACGTGAACCTTTCAACTTACTTAAACTAGGACTAGGACTCATGGAACCAAACAATTAATAAACCTAATAAGTAGGAATGACTACTTGTTGACTCTCATGAACTCTTCAAGTCCCCCAGTAAAAGTATATTCTGAAGAATCCAAAAGCTAACTTCATTAGTCTAACAATCCGTTTTGTGATGATGCGTTTACGAGGAGTATACTTAAGAAACTCGTACTCTGATTGCTTGCCCTGCCCTTTTAGAAATGTACTCTTAGGACAAAGTATATTTGTCTCGACCACATGATAGAAACCAGTACCCTGACCAATGGTCATTGAATCCATATGATTCTTCCATCATGTAGTGGGATCTTCTCAAAGGATGAATCCCTCTAAAAGAAATTCGCCAGATCCGGATCTCATAAATTTCCTTTCTTCTATCGAAGTCTAGGATTCTATTTCGCACCTTAAAAAATAAAACTTTCAGAGATATCTTTTGAATCATACTAGTATATGTACCTATACTTACTATTACATATACATTGCATCAATAAAAGAATTCTTCTTCTATGCATACAAAAACCCCGAAAGAGAAACTTTAAAGAAATACTTTTCATGACTAGGACGCACATGAAAATCTTTTTGTACATTGATTAATACAAAGTAAAAACATTTTTTTTTCATACTTCACTTCATATGTCTCTTGAATGCTAAAGGGAAAACATAATCAATATGTATTTTTGGGTACATTCAACAGAAGCAACATTAAATTAAGGACCGGTTGGGGTTATCTCATTTTTATATTTTCTTTTTTAGTCAAGATAACCGCACCTCCATATTGTTTTCATATAGACACAAGCTAGAACTTACTTAAACGTTTAAAATTTGATTGTAGATCATCTACCTTGTTGGTACTATAAGACCTCTAAAAAAAGGCTCTTTGCATTGCCTTTACCTTTCTTAATCTTTTTCTTTTCTATTGAACAGATGCCCAGACCCCTTTGATATCAAAGGATGGATCCCTTCTGAAAGGGATCTGGTTGATTCAGGTCATCAGAGAGATTATAATACAAAATTTAAACTTCAAACTCATTATTTTCCCTCCTTTATCAATCTACTATCAGCCTCTAGATGTCAGAGGTTAACCTTATGCACATTAACTCCATATTTAATCATTAGATTTGGCCAAAATCAATAGATTTTGCATTATATTACATGCATAGCTTTCTGTATAAACAACTACTAATGAGGTGTCATTTTATACACTTTTTGGGGCCGTTTAACCCCTTAAATTGTGTGTTTATGCCTAAAATAGGTACTTAATCGTTCCTTTTTAGGTATTTTGCATTTGGAAGGCATTCGGAAGAAATACACGTGACTTGGGCTCATATGGAGAAGAAATGGACAAGACTACGGACCTATACCAACATTGCTCAAGAATTTCTCCTCAGAAGCTGGAGATGGCGTCACAGATTAAACGTGATGCCGTCACAACGATTTCCAAGACGGCTTTACAAGATCTCAAGACGGCGTCAGATTGTACGACCCAACCCATTATGTAGAATATTCTTGTCACGATGGTGTCACGATTAAAACGCGACTCCGTCGCAGTGATTTTCCTATAAATAAAAATTCGATTTTAGGGGTTTAAGTGTGTAACTATATAGTAAAAGAAAGAGGCGAACCCTAGTTCATTTAGCAGCTGTTAGGGACGATTTTAGGGCCTCAAAACCTTATTGTACTTTCTTCAATTCATGTTTTAATCAAGTAAGAGTATCTTAATAATTCAATATGTCTATGTGTTGTTTGATTCATTATTGTTCTTGCTTTTCTTATAACATGCTTGGTTAAACCTTCTATTGTGTTTTTTTTATGATTGTATGAAACCTAGAATGTTGATCTTAGTGATGTTGCTTCTCATAATGGATATGCATGTTAGGTCTTAGAAAACCAGCTTTTGTCTGTATCGCTGTTGATATGTCTAGGAAAACATGATTGTGTAGAAAAAAGCAACCATCGGGTAAACATCTTCATACTACCTTAGCCCCCTTATAATGGTTGATCCACACTCAATATATTTCAAAAGCATTAATATACTCTTAGGGCCTGAATAGATCTTCATACTCCATACTAGTGCGTGCCTTAAACGAATATAAAATAGACGGCGGGTTCATGTAATTCATTCATGACTTAGGAAATAATTTACATAGATCATCACAATTGTGACAAAGCAACAACACTATGAGAATGCAATCTAGGGATAATACATGATTATATCACATAGTCCTTTTTTTATATTTGATAAATACAAGTAGTTAATGATTATATATAGTTTAATAGCTAAAACCCACCAAAACCTCTCAAAAATATGATTACTAGACTTTCCTATAAACAAAAAACACAAAAATAATCTTCTCTCAACCCCTCGATCTGTTAGACCGTGATCAAGCCTTCCTAACCTATTCCCCTAGAGAACGATAACAACCCCCGATTCTTGCCTATACTACACTACTACAACTGTTAGGTACTCTGCCTAGGGAGTTGTAAAACTTTGTGTAGAAGTCTTACGATGACCGCATCAAGTTATTTGGTGCCCGCAGCCATGGAATAGTTCTGATATTGGATCATTAGTTTAACTAGTTCATAACTAGCTATTAATCCTTTCAGTTAAGATTTAATTTTCGCATATTACTTTCTTGTAGTCTATCCTTATTTCTTCATTTATTTGTTTCGTAACCCATTCTCGTCAACCACCATGGGAGACGAGAATCCTATCCTACTCTAGGAGACTACTCCAAACCTAGCCACGAGGGCTACAGGAATACCATCGAGCTCCCCGTAGGAACAACATGGTACCACAACTTCGAATCCGACACCATCTGGCTTTGGTGCCAAATGATGCCATATCAAACGGACTTTGGTTCGAGGATCCAACCAAAACCTCAAGGATATCCTAAACTTGTGGACAACACTTGAACCTGTTGACGGTTAAACTAGGGGAAAGACGCGCATGCGTTTATTTCAAATTTCCCTTCGCGCGATACAAGCTAGATTAACTATTAAACTACGAGCTATAATAAACAGTAAAATACACGGGGTGACCGAGTCTTTTTCTAATATCTAACAAATATTAAATAGACGGCGGGTTCGTGTAATTCGTTCATGACTTAGGAAATAATTACATAGATCATCACAAGTGTGACAAAGCAACAACACTAGGAGAAGCAATCTAGGGAGTAATACATGATTAAATAAACATAGTCTTTTATTATATTGTTATCTCTAGTAGCTTAGTTAATATTTAGTTTAATAGCTAAAACCAGCCACCAATCCAATATATGATTTTACCTGCTTTTATAAAATATAAAAACATAAAAAGAATCTTCCCTCAACCCTTAAAATTCTGTTAGACCATGATTGAGCCTTCCCAACCTATTCCCTTAGAGAACGATAACAACCTCCGAGTCTTACCTATACTACTACAATGATTAGGTACTCTGCCTAGGGAGTTGTAAAACTTCGTGTAGAAGTCTTACGACGACCGCATCAAGTTTTTGGCGTCGCTGCATGGGGAATAGATAGGTTTTGATCATTGTTTAACTTAGTTCTACTCGCTTGAATCCTTTCAAGTGAGACTTTAATTCCACATATTAGCTTTCTTGTAGTCTATCTTTTTCTTTGTGCCCTTTGTTCGTAACATTTGTAAATTTGTAAATTATAATGAATAGGTATGGTTATTCTAGCGTAGGTAGGTTTGATGTATTCTTCCGTAATCAACTCTTGGTGTTCCAACAACATCAAGATGAATCTCTCTACGATTCGTGGACTCGTTTCAAAGACATAATCCGAAAAGTCCCGAATCATGGCCTTAGTATATGGACCCTAATTGAAATCTTTCTTAAACATCTCGACTCGTTATCCCGTCATATCATCAATTTGACAGCAGAAGGGGATCTTAGGAAGTTTAGTGATATAGGAGCATGGTATGCCATAGAGGATTGTGCCTAATATGATAAAAAATGTAGCAACCCAACAAGCGCTATTTCTGATGAAACAATAGCAAATCCAAATGCTCAAATAGTTGGGGATGATATGGTTAGGGTACAATTACATAGGTGCATGGCATGGTTAGATTATGATAAGCATGTAGATAGCCTAAGTACGATGGATAATGAGGTAGGAGTTACAAGCCCTAAGAGTACCACACAAACCCTACCGTCATTTGAGGAATACACACCGCCCGTGACTTACCCAGAAGAAGTAGAAAAGACATTAGTAGAAAAGACATTAGGGACCCCGATAGAGGTAGAACCTTTCAACGAAACAAAACTAGAGGAAGTAGGCTTGAATTGTAATCACAACACTCCTCTTAGTTCTAGGGAAGCTCCTAGTTTTGATGGACCGGAGCCTCAAACTTTACTCAATAGTCCATCCTTAGATGTAAGTCTAGGAGACATAATAGGCCCCGAACCACCCATCAAACCTCATAGTCCGGATAGTTCTATGATGAAGGTAGTAGATTATTTAACGACTCAAACACCGCCTTCACCTCACATGGCAAATTCTCATCCTAAGGGTGTGTATAGTTATTATAACCCAACTATAAATGACCCTAACAAACATTATGGATTTAAACTGGGTTTATTAGGAAAAAGTGTATCCCTATGTGTTGATATTTTAAATTGGAAGATGTTTGATGATGATTGGGGATTAGAATCTAAGGAAGTTTCTCCTCTAGGAGAAGAACTTAGTTTATTCGATAGGCCAAATAAAGTAGAGAGAGTTAGAATTCTAGAAGCACACCATTTAAAGCCTATTTTTCAACAACAAATTTCTCAACGTATGGCTCCTTCTCATCACGATGGTATGTACCGTCACTATCACCCGCACTTGAACTTAGGTGTAAAGGAACCCTCCCCTTTATTTGTTAAATAAGGGTAGAAAAAACAAGCGCTTTTTGGGAGGCAATCCAATATTTACTTTTATCGCATATTAGAAGTGTCTTGTGTGTTTTAATTCTTTATAGTTTGTTTATTATGTTTGAATTAGTTTGTAATCATGCTTTGTTTGTTTGTAACTTCGTCTTATTTGCAATCAAATGTATTTTGCAACAAAATAAGTGTAGGGGAATTCATCCAGTTTTTAGAACCAAATTTAAACATGCAAAATAATTTGTTTAGATTAATTCGCGTCAGTTTCGAGTCATATGATTGAATTGCCAAATCTCAGGTTTTATGCAGCCACTTGTACAGGAACTAACTTATGGAATCAAGTGCAGGAAATTTTAAAACAAAAAATTTCGTTTTCACAGAACGTGGAGACGGCGTCACGATTTACACGCGACGCCGTCACCACGACACTT